>PVLC010002539.1:0-60322 GCA_004027655.1 Graphiurus murinus
GGGATAGAGTTCTCATTTCTGTGAACCAATAAGCCTGACCACATACAACTTACAGGAAAGAAGATTTATTTGCTCACAGTTTGGGGGGATTTGAGAGGTTCAGTCCATGCGAGGCTGGGTGTGTGGAGTTTAGTGCATGGTGGCAGAGAGCCATGCTCTGCTCTTATATCCTGGGGGGGAGGGGGGAGAGAGAGAGAGAGAGAGAGAGAGAGAGAGAGAGAGAGAGAGAGAGAGAGAGAGAGAAGAAGAAGAAGAAGAAGAAGAAGAAGGAGGAGGAGGAGGAGGAGGAGGAGGAGGAGGAGGAGGAGGAGGAAAAGAGGAGGAAGAGGAAACTATAATCCCCAGGGCCACACCCCCAGGGACCTCTCCTCTGCTATAAGTCGCTCCTCCAACATGGCTGCCTATTCTCTGAGAGGTCTTAGAGGACATCATAAACCAAACCATTATAAACTCCAGCTCCATAGCCCGTGCCCATACCTGGATATTTCTCACATCCCTCCGCCACTCCCTCCTTTCCCCAGTTCCTCTGTCAGCACCCCTGTCACCTGCAAGCCATGTGTCCCTGGTTTTTCTTTGACTGATCAGTTCTCACAGGGGACGAGAGCTACCCCTCTGGGACTTTGTCCTCCAGAGCCACGGGTCTGCGCAGACAAATGCAATCTCGTTACCTGGAAACCTGGTAACTCTCCAGCCAACGCCAAGGAGAATCTGGAACTTAATAGCCATTTGCCTGGAAAATAGGCCCTTCGTGTCGCCCGGTGCTCATAAATCTCTGCGCTGAATGGGCAGACAGATGGACACGTGGATGAATGCCAGATTACTTATTACCCGAGATTGCTCATAAGAAACGCTTTAATCCTCACCCGACTCCATCTCTGTGTCTGGCAGATTTTTCTGGCCTACTCTTTTCACAAATAACATTCTTTTAACAAAAAGTCATTAGGAAGCCAGCAAATGTGTCCTCTCCCTACCCCCCAAACAAGAAAAAAAAAAAAAAGTCAAATTGATGTTCTGTGTGTTCTGAAATTAGGACTCTTCACATTTCTACTTTCCCAGCTAGTGCAGACAGTCGGTCCAAGATTAGGGCACCCGTGGGACATGTTTGGGTCTGGCCTCGCTGCTAAATCCAGTTACTGTCTCTCTATCTCTTCCTGCCCATACAAGAGAGGGGGTGCCTCATCTAAAGCATGGAGAAAGTCTCTAACCCATGCTTCCAGACAGTAAGGCTACTAATTTCCCTTCTTTCCTTCCTCCCTCTCCCTCTCCCTCTCCCTCTCCCTCTCCCTCTCCCTCTCTCTCTCCTTCTCCTTCTCCTTCTCCTTCCCTCTCTCCCTATCTTCTTTCCCTTTCTCTCTCTCTTATACATACAGTGCTATAAAGACAAGGAAGATATTGGGAGGGTTATTGAGAGAGGTCGACAGGGGGCATTTCAGTATTCTGTCCTCCCAGTGCTATCTATTAAGCAGGTAGGACTCTGCCTAACAAGCACCTGATAATCTGCCACATACTTGGCTTTTTCTATTTATGCCTCAGTTTCCACATATATCAAGAGAGGTGGATCGTATCCGTGGTTCTACGATTCTTGAGCTTTGTGGAAAAATAAAAAATATCCCCCAAGTAAGGGATGTAGGACTGCCACCTTTTATGTCTTTCAAAGTAAAGGCACCACATGGAACACGTTATTGTGTCTTTCTACCATGACCAGTCCATTCTTTTATGAGATATCGCTCTCTTAGAAAGTGTATGTACCAGCCGGGCGTGGTGGTGCACGCTTGTAATCCAGCATTCGGGAGGCTGAGACCGGAGGATCTGGGTTCGAGGCCAGCCTCAGCGACCTAGTGAGGCACTCCGCAACTTAGTGAGACTCGGTTTCAAAATAAAGAATAAAAAATAGGGCTGGGGTATAGCTCGGAGGTAGAATGCCCCTGAGTTCAATCCCCATTACCGCAAAAAAAAAAAGAAAGTGTATGTACCACCAAAAAATCTATTAATGAACTCAGGACAAAATGAAGTCTTTTCTCTTACAGGCAAAAATATGCTTTTCTTCCTCTCCAACCACCAATCAAAGTAGATGAGACTTACAATATGCAAACCCGGCATAATACTGTTTGACATGTAATTTGTTCTTCATACAAGTTAATCCATCTGAACTCTGGACGTACAGCCAGATGATCTGGACCATCTAATTTGTTCCGTGGCTGTGCTTTAACCTATGTTGAAAATATTCTCAATCAGCGTAGTGTAGGTTTTGTTTTGGTTTTTTGATACTGGGTTGGAACCCAGGGACATTCTACCTCTGAGTTACATCCCCAGCCCTACTTTATTTTTATTTTAAAACAGCTCTGAGTTATACTCTCAGTCCTATTTTTATTTTTAAGCAGCCCTATTTTAATTTTTATTTTGCTAGAGACCTTGCTAAGTTGCTGAGGCTGTCCTCAAACCTGCAATCCTCCTGTCTCAACCTCCCAAGTACTGTTGATTACAGATGTGTACCATCATACCTGGGTGTGGTATCATTTTTAAATAGTTTTCTCTGCATTTTGCTTTCCTGCATCTTTCCCCATGTGCAGAAGCCATCTAAGAAGAGAGGAGGAAGGGAGGGCATGAGCGTTCCTGGGAGAGGGGAGTCACAGCCCTAAGAGGGATCTTGATTCTTGAATTCTTAAATATTATCCAAGAAGAGAGCAGCTTAGCACAGAAAGGAATTTGATACTAGAAAAGACTAAGTTCCTTTGACTTGACCTTTTATTTTCTCTTGGTTACTGTGTGGAAATGGGGGCTCTATGGCAGGATAATGCTAGAGGAAGGCAGGTTAATGTTTTAGTGTGCATCTGAGTTACAGCGTGTATAGTTTGACACAAACACACGTGAAAAGCTGGTTTGTCCCCTGTGGGAGCCGGAGGTGATCTGAGAGAAACCAAGGAACTAGTGACATAGGCGACTCGGGATGCTAATCCAGCAGCACCTGAGGCCCGGAAGGAATTGCATGGTGACACATGGGGTGGGTCTGAGCGTCCCCATGGGGGCTGCCCACACACAGGGCCGTGGCCACTGTGAGGCCACTGTCAGGGAGGAGGTACCACACAGGACCCTCCCCAGCCCAGTGCACTGGGGACCCCGAGATGCTGTAGACGCTGCTGTCCAGGTTTTGGGGTGGACGCCTGTCTCCATTTCTCCTGGATGTTTATCTAGAGTGGAACTGCGGGGGCCTGTGGTAACTCGTGTTTAACTTTTAGAGAAAGGGAATAGCGTTTTTAAAAATCATTTTCTATGCCAGAAGAAAAGGAACCTGATAGGTGGGCGTGGTGGCTCATGCCTGTGATCCCAGTACTTGGGAGATGGAGACAGGAGGATTACAGGTTAGAGGCCAGCCTTAGCAATTTAGCAAGGCCCTTGGCAACTTAGTGAGACCCTGTTTGCAAAAACAAAAAAATAAAATAGGGCTTAGAGGTAGAATGCCCCTTGGCTCAATCCCCAATATGGAGAAGAAGAAGGAGAAGGAGGAGGAAGAGGAGGAGGAGGAGGAGGAGGAGAAGGAGAGGAGGAGGAAGAAGGAAGAGGTGAAGGAGGAGGGGAAGGAGGAAGAAGGAAGAGGAGAATGAAGAGGAGGAGGAGGAGGAGGAGGAGGAGGAAGAGGAGGAGGAGGAGGAAGAGGAGGAGGAGGAGGAGGAAGAGGAGGAGGAGGAGGAGGAGGAAGAGGAGAAGAAAAGGAAAAGGAACCTCATTGATTAGGCCAAGCCTATCTTAGCCCTTAAGGTCCCATGTCTCAAACACAGAAGCACCCCATAAGAAGGCGTTTCTTGGGTGGCACCCTGCATCTCGGTCCTCAAGCCTCAACCGTGATGAACATGGCAGCCACGGGTGGACACCAGTTCTTTCTGGCTGTTCACTCCTGGGTCGTTCTTTGCCTTCCCTCTCTCACTGAGGGGTCACACAGGAGGTGAGACCCACGAGGCACCCCACTTTACAGATCCCCCCAAATTGGAGGAACCCTGTCCACAGCCCTGCGGCTAGGGAATGGCCACGCATGTGTCCAGGTCTCTGGCCACCAGAGAGATCCCGGGGGAGAGGGTCGGTTTGCCTTGCTGTCAGCCCTCCATCACTGCAGACCCTTTGAGGGTGGCGGCAGAGCGTGTCGCAGAGTGTTTCGGATCACGGGTCTGGAGCCACACGCCCTGGCTCTGTCGCTAGCGGGCTGTATCATATGATGGGTTGCTTTTCTCATCTGCACAGTGAGAATAACAGTAGCAACTGCAACGTGTTATTCCAACAATTAATTGAGTTTGCATAGGGGGTAGTATGCAGTATGTCTGCAGCAGGGCTACCTATGAGATAGGTTTTATTCTGGCTCCCCAACCTGCCCGTTTCAGGCACTGCAGATGAACAGCCAGCCTGTTCCCTCACCAGCCCAGGTCCCAGGGCAGGAGCCGTCCCCCGTCCCCACCCACCCAGAAGGAGAGCCGGGGCAGAAGCGGCTTCCAGACTCCGCAGCATGCACAGACCTCTCGACTCCCCAGCTACCTCTTTGCCAATGTTTCTCCAGCTCTGGGCCTGACTCGGGGCCTCGGCCTCCTCTCCCTGCAGCCCTCCCAGGCCCATTTCACTGTCCAGTCTCAGCAGGGAGGTCACCTGCCCCCTGGCCTTGGCCTTGGCCCTTGCCTTGGAGTTGCCTGGTCACTGTCTGGGGACGCTGTGCCGAGTGGGTTTTTCTCCCCCCTGTGTCCTCACTGGCAGCAGAGCCGGGTCCACCTCTTCTGTTCTCATCAAGGCCCCAGGACCCGACTGTGCACCCGGGTGTCGATGTCCCCCCAGAATCCTACAGATGACCTCCTAGCAGGCGGTCCCCTCCAGGCAACCCAAGCTGCTTCCAGCTTTCCCAGTCCCCTGGCCTCGCTTCCAGGCCCCTCCGATCTAACAGTGCAAGTCACCCTCTCAGAACTAGGAGGCCACTGTGCGCCCCCCCCCCCAATCTGCCGAGCAGTGACTTCTCCCCGCCAGCAGCACAAGGGACCCTTTATGCTGCGGCCCCTTCCTCCTCCACCGCGGCCCCAGTCCCCCCCACCCAAGTCCCTGGCGACAGGGGCTGGCCATCTTGGCACTTGGAAGCGGCCCTGCACAACGCGTACTCTGTTAGCCCTAGGCGGCCCCGGGGGAGGGGGGACAGCCCCACAAAGCTCTCTGGGAACCACGGTGTGATTTCTGTGTGGCTTTCCCAGGCGCTGGAGACAACACAGGCTTCCCTTTCTCTTCCCCCTTCCCATCTCAGCCCTGTCTATCTTCCCCAGCCACTCTGGGGTGCAGGCAGTGGTCCCCCAGGGGCAGACCCCCCCAACGTAACCCCTGGCACCGCTAAGGGAGCTCTGGGTTGACTCTGCAGGGAGGGGTCTTTACTTGAAAGCACTTTGCTTGCTGAGCTCAGACAGGCAGCTTAGGGGCATTAATGGCACTTACGAGGTCACACGTGTCCCCGGTGGGCTGTTTGCATGAATAGTTAGTACTTGCTACTGCCCTAGGATGGGAAAAACGTGGCCATGGGTTCTCGAAGAGCCGAGGGGGCTTCTCTGAGGTCATTCTTCCAGTAAGTGGAGTTCAAGATTTAACCCACATCTGTCCAATTCTGAAGCCCATGGATGCGCCCCCTCAGCCGGCCCTGGGGACCGTGGAAATATCATGGAAGCTGGTATTTATCATGTGTCTTCCATGAGGAGGCCTTGGGCTCACTGGTTCCCATGTATTATCTAAGGTTTGAGGCCCCCCGTGAGGAAGGAGTTGTCACCTTTGTGTCACAGATACAGAATGTGCCATCAGAGCACAAAGTAAAGGTAGAGACGGACTTGGAACCCAGGCAGCCGGCTTCAGAGCCCCTGCCTTTAACCACTGCGTGTTTCTGCTTCCCAAGTCCCATTCCTGTTGGGACCCTAAAGGTTTAAAAAACTGTCTCCCAAGCCAGGTGCAGTGGAACACTCCTATAATCCCAGTACTTGGGAAGTTGAGGCAAGAGGATTGTGGGTTTGAGGCCAGCCTCAGCAATTTAGCAAGACCCTCAGCAACTTTGTGAGACCCTGGTTCAAAATTAAAAAAAAAAAAAAAAAGCTGGAGGTGTGGCTTAGAGGTACAATGACCCTAGGTTCAGTCCCCAGAACCAATGGTGGGGGGACTTACCCCCAAGCAGGGTATAGTGGCTCCTGCCTGTAATCCCAGTACTTGGGAGGGTGAGACAGGAGGATTGCAGGTTCAAGGCCAGTGCATGGTAACTCAGTGAGACCCTGTTTCAAAATAAAATCAATTTTAAAATAGGTTTGGAATGTAGAGGTAGAATGTTCCTTTGTTAAATCCCCCTGACCCCCCAACCATCCCTCCTATACACTGCCCCCCAAAGCCATGGGGAAATGGGGTCAGCTGAATTGCAAAAAAAAAATCATCTCCCATTGTGAGTACTTTGGCTGTAGACATTCTGATTTGATTGTCAGAAGGGTCTTTAAAACCATAAAACCATGTCTCCCTTGGAATATTGGAAAGTGGAAACAAATACAAAACTTGTCTGGTGAGGGACAGAAATTTTCTAGCCATTGCTACTGGGCAAATCCATATGTTACAGATAATTTTTGCAGCCCAGCACCTTGGCACACACCTGTAATCCTGGTACTTGGGAGGCCAAGACAGGAGGATCGAAGGTTCCAGGGCAGCACGTAATAACCTAGTGAGACCTTGTTTCAAAATAAAAAGAGCTGAAGGTGTAGCTCAGAGGTAGAATGTTCCTGGAATCATTCCACAGTAAACCCCCCACCCACACACTCACACACACATACGCACAAAAGATGGTTTTGAGCATCATCACGCCAGGCGTTTGTTGCTATGGTAACAACCTGAACCCTGGCTGCTGCCTCCGTGTGGTAAGATGCTTAGGAGAGAAAGAGGGAAGACATGAACCCCAAAAAGGCACCCCGAGATGGCCTGGTGGCATATATGTCATGGCCTCGTCCCTAGCCTCATGTCCCACAATGGGTGGATGGGAAGGCAGGGTCATTGGCGAGGACAGAGCAGCTACAGGGCAGGGACCGTATGTTCTGCAAATTCTGGAATAGGGATCGGTAGTGGAATTTCATCCCCCAAAAGATATGTTGAAGTCTTCACCCCCTAGAACCTAAGAATGTGAGGTCTTTGCAGGTGTAATTAGTTAAGATCAGTTTGTACTAGGTTAGAAGACAGAAAGAAAAGTCAGGCATGGTGGTGCATGCTTGTAATCCCAGTACTTGAGAGGCTGAGACAGGAGGATCACAGGTTCAAGGCTAGCCTCAGCTACTTAGTGAGGCCCTCTGCAATATAGTGAGACCTTATTTCAAAATAAAAAATAAAATAGGGCTGGGGGAGCCAGGCGTGGTGGCCCACGCCTGTAATTCTAGTACTTGGGAGGCTGAGGCCAGAGGATCCCAGTTTGCGGACAGCCTTAGTTATTTAGTGAAAAACTCTGCAACTTAGTGAGACTCTGTTTCAATATAAAGACTAAAAAGAAATAGGGCTGGGGGTGTAGCTCAGAGGTAGAATGCCCTGGGGTTCAATCCCCAGTACTTTAAAAAAATGGGGCTAGGGGTATATATTTCAGACAGAGGTAGGATGCCCCTGGGTTCCATCCCCAGTGACACACACACACACACACACACACACACACACACACACACAAAACAGGAAGAAAGACAGAGGGGCAGACAAAGACAGACAGAGAGGGGGAGGAAGGGAGAGAGACAGAGAGAGAGAGAGAGAGAGAGAGGGAGAGAGAGAGAAAACTGTCATGTGACAACGAGGGCTGAGATTGCAGGAAGGCCCCGGCAAGCCAAGGAGCGCCTCATTGCCAGGTTCCACCAGGAGCTGGAGTGGTCCCCTGTGGCCTTCAGCGGGAGTGTGGCCCTGCTGACACCTTGACTTTGGACTTCTGGTCCCCAGAACTGGGGTGAGACGAAATTTCTGCTACCTGAGGCCACCCAGTTTGTACCACTTTGTTATAGCAGCCATAAGAAACTCATACCTAGGGCCTCTCCGCTCTGCCTCTGGGGCTTCTCTGGTTGTCCAACCCCACTTAGCTTTCTCCTTTTCCTCCCATGGTGCTTGCAAAGCCCTGCGGTCACTGTTCAATTCCTTTCTCCTCTATGCCAGTGCATTTGACTTTCCCCACCCCCTCCTCCTTTTTTTTTTTTTTTTTTAATGTCTGGAGCAGGTCAAAGGCGGGGTTCTTTATTTTTTCCCCTTAGTTCGGTTTGGGCCAGATTGCCGAGAAGCAGCGGCTTTCCCCCCTACAGTGGCCGCCTTCAGACACGGGCCCATGGGAGAGGCAGGGCTATCCCCATACTGGAGCTATTAAAGTATCCTAAGAAAGAGGCCTTTGTCGCGGGGAACCGGGCACCCAGCTCAGTCACAGAGGCAGATTGTGCCAGAAAGCAAAAACAACAACAAAAAGGTTCAGCCACAGCATTCCTCGGGACTTCAGTCATCCACCTCCCGCCCGTTCTCAAAAGACACGTTTCCTTTCTTCGGTGTAATTCCATCAGCTAGGTTGTCGGGTTTTCATTCTGTCCGGGGCTGAGGGCCGGGTGGGGGCCCTGCCCCACCATCTGCACGGGCCTCCGCTCAGCCTGCATTACCTCATGCTGCAGGTGGGGTGCAGAGGCCCCTAGGCCTGCAGGAGGGCTCCGGGGGAGGGAGCAACACTGCAGTTCAGGGAAGGGAGAAGCGACTGGAGACGCTAAGTGGACAGAGTTCTGGGAATTTGCATTCAGAGCTTTTGCAGGCCCAGGACTGGTGGCCAAGATGCCTCCTGTGCAGCCTTCAGGAACTATGGTGGGCCCCGGAAGGCCTGCCAAAGCCGCCTCCTTCCTCCTCTGCCCTCCGCAGCTGACTCTCACCTGAGGGTCTCAGGTTCCCCAGCCTCTTCCCCAGGGATGCTCCGATGGCCGGACTGCCCTGGGAGTGGACTCTTGGAGGAGGGAGGAAAGGGCTTTACATGGGTCTCTGGGAAGGGAGCCCATGTCTTGGTTGTGAAAACAAACTCACTCCTAAAAATGATCTTTTCAAAAAGACAAGATTCCCAGCGTGGTGGCGCACGCCTGTAATCCCAGTAGTTGGGAGGCTGAGACAGGAGGAGCACAGATTTGAGGACAGCCTCAGCAACATAGACTCTTAGCAACCCAGTCAGTCCCTGTTTCCAAACAAAAAGTAAAAAGGACTAGGGGTGTAGCTCGGAGGTAGAATGCCCCTGGGTTCAACCCCCAATACCAAAAAATGTCAAGGCAAAGCAGGGACATCGAGGTTCAGGAAGCAGCAGAATGAGGAGCTTGTCTTGTTGTTCTTCTCCATCTCCAGATGCTCAAGCCTGCTTCCTAAACCCAGGCTGCAGGACCCGGCGGGAGAATGTCTCGGGTACGAGTTGGAACACAGGCTGCTGCCTCCAGCTCAGACATTTTGAGTGGGATCTCAGGACTGAGCCCAGAAACCAGCCTTTTCAGAAAGTTTCCCCGAGCTGCTTGTGCACCCCACAGTTCAAGAACTAGCATTCCACAAGGAAAGCAGAGAAGAGGGGTTCAGGGGACCCCGCTGCCCCTTCTGCAGGGGACATGTTCCCTAAGCCACATATTTCCTACATCAGAGCATGTCACCTCTGTCCTAAAGCTTGCAATGTCAGGACAGGTGGATGACAGCAAAAGAGACAGCTAGGATTTTAGGATTTTAGTACCCGAGGACAAGGGTAGCATGTGTTACTGGGTATTGAACCAAGGGGCATTCTACCTCTGAGCTACACCCTCCAGATCCCCCACCCCCTTTTTAAGTTTGAAACAGGGTCTCACTAGGTTGCTGAGAGTCTTGCTAAGTGTCTGAGGCTGGTCACAAACCTCTGCAATCCTCCTGTCTCAACCTTCCGAATACAGGTGTGCACCACCATGCCCAGCTTGTTTGCTATTTTGCAATGTGCCCGTGGGCAAAGGGGTACTTCCTGTAGGAGAGTGTGCGCCCCATGTGGCTGCACTGGTCACACACCCTGGAAGCTGGCCCTGCAGGAGGAAGGGTGGAAAGAAACCAGGGGACACAAAATGAGGGTGAAGGGGCTACAGCGGTGCCAGGTGAGCTGATTCTGAATACGTGCAAATAAAGATCTGGGGTTCCAGACATTTCCATCAGTTGTTTAACCAAGTGGACCTCGCATTGTTGCCCTCATGATTCTGGTCATGACCCCTTCTCAGCCAGGCAGGTGGCAAACTCCATGAGCCCAGATCAAAGCTGGGACAGTGACAGTAGGTGACCAGCTAGACCACGGTACAGCCATCCGAGTGTTTCCATGTTCAGATGACAGCGGTTACGAATGCCACACATCTCCCATGTTCTTGGAGCCCGTCCACGGTGTGTCTGCCTTTATGAAGACTCTATTCCTACCTGGGCCTCTGGTGCCGACAGTCTGTGCTCTCTCAACTTAAGGGCAGCAAGAAGCTGGGTGTGGTGGTACATGCCTGTAATCCTGTTACTTGAGAGGTTGACACAGGAGGATCAGAAATTGGAGGCTGGCCTCAGAAACTTAGCCAGACCCTGTGTCAAAAAAAAAAAAAAAAAAAAAGAGCCAGGCATGGTCATGCACACTTGTAATCCCAGCATTTGGGAGGCTGAGAACGGAGGATCCGGGTTCTCAGCCAGCCTCAGCTACCTAGTGAGGCACTCCGTAACTTAGGGAGACCCTGTTTCAAAATAAAGAATAAAAAATAGGGCTGGGAGTGTAGCTCGAAGGTAGAATGCCCCTGAGTTCAATCCCCAGTACCACAAAAAAAAAAAAAAAAAAAGGCTGGGAGTATAGTATAGTTTGGAGGTAGAATGCTCCTGGATTTCATTCTCAGTACAAAAAAAACAAATAAACAAACACCCCAAATTGTGTAATGGCAGCAACTTTGAGGCATTTGACACAAAGGTGCTCCAACAGGGAGCCAGCACTCTTTGTCCCAACTCTTCCAGCAGCCCTGGTCAGACAGGACATTAGTCAGATCCCTTGCTAAGTCTCCTGCTTTGTGGCCATTGTTTTAACGGCTTCTATTCAAGGTATAGACGCATTTTTTCAAACTCCAGACCTGTCCATCAACTGAGAATGCAGGGAGCAGATGAAGGTGCCTCTCTTGCACAGCTGTGTAGCTTCCATCGCTGGCTATTCATGCCTTCCACTGGAGTTTGCAAAAGCAGAAAGAAGGAGTCAACACAGGCCAACCACGTGAACTTCCCCTGTCATTTTCCTGTGGGGCTGTGACCGTCCAAGGTTCAGCCAGTGGCCACCTCCTCAGGGCATTGCTTGACCCATGACGGGGTCACTAGCCCTGCAGTCTCCATGTCTGTGTCCTCATTCCCACCAAAACATTGCCCTGTGTTTCACTTTCATTACCTGCTTGGGACTCCACCTGCAGTCCCAAGCCTGTATTACTTAGAATATGGGTTGACTCTTTGTAATAGAATCCACATTCGTAGCAGTATATATATATAAAGAAGTCTATTTCTCTCTCACCTGGAATTAAGAATCATACCGCTGTGGTTGCCTGAGACTTACGGTGCATCTGTATCCCGCTGTGCCACCTCTAGCTTCATGGTCCAAGATCGTGCCCGGCCATCTCTCCCAAATCCCAGATAGTGGGATGGAGGCAGAGGAAGCAGGGGAAGAGTCCGCGTCCTCCCTTTAAGGACCTGTCCAGAAGTTGTACTCACCTCTTCCCCTCTTTGACCAGAAGTTTATTACATGGTTTCACCTCTCTTATAGAAAGACGTATTTATTCCAACAGCCACGCACTAAATAACAGAGAGCTGGAGGAGCGAAAGCAGGAGAGCGATGGGCTTTGTCTGCCTCAGACGGTCCAGGTGAGCCCTGAGAGTTGTGTCAGGATGAGACAGGCAGGTGGAGAAGGAGGAAGGGTGAGGCTCAAGGCAGGCAGGACCCGCATCATCGGAGGCGCTGCCTGCTCTGTAAGGATGTTAGAATTCTGTCTCAAAAGCAAAGCAGAGCCAGGAAAGGGCTTTAAAAGGAGGAGGGGGGGTATGATCAATAGCGTGTTCTGGGACAATCATTTTGGGACATCTGGTTTAATATAGCACCTTGCTGGAAGCCTTGTGGAATGAAAACTAAGACAACAATATCTGGGGAGACATTCTCTTTTTTTTTAAAGCCAGGGAAATTGGATCAAGAAAAGCCATTCATCTACCTACATTGCAGAAAGTCTGACTCACTAAAACTAACCAGAAAGTCAGTGGTGAGAAATAATAGCAGCCATTTATAGTGTTTATCAGATGGAGATCGTCTTGGTCTGTTCATGCTGCTATAATAACATACCATAGAAGGAGTAATTTACAAACAATGGAAATTTATTTCCCATAGTTCTAAAGGCTGGGAAGTTCAAGGTCAAGGTGCCAGCAGATCCCAGGGCTGGCGAAGGGCTTGCTTTCTGCTCCATCCGTAGAACTTTGTCACATCCGCATGTGGTGGAAAGGAGGGAAGGGCAAAAGAGCCCAGGACGCTCACTCTCCTGAACCTCTCTTGTAAGAGCACTCAGCTTATTTATAAGAGTGGTACCTTCATGTCTTAATCCCTCCCTCAAAGCCCACCTCTTCATATTATCACTGGGGTGTTGGACTCCAACACATGAATTTGGAGGAGACAAATACAGTCAACCAAAGCAGAGGAACAAAAAATAAATAAATAAATAACTGAATATGCTTGCAAAGAAAATAAGTCAAGGTGAAAATAAGCATGGGCAGAGAGAGAGAGGGAGCGAGAATATGAATGAAAATGAACCGGGGGGGCACAGAAGTCATGCTGCTGGAATAAAAAGCCACTACAGGAACTAAAAAGAGAATTGGTGTTACAGAAAAACACACTAGTTATGTCAAAGGGAAAGGATTTGCCCTCCCAGAGGCAGAACAAATAAGAGATTGAAAGAGATGGGAGAGGTGACAGTGTGGTTGGCAGAGCAGATGACGACGAGATGGCCGTGTGTCCCACAGGAGCGGCCAGATCAATTTGAACAGGAGCAAAAAGCAAACTGGCGATTAAAAATGAAACTATGCGACCTGGGTGGGTAGGGGTGGGGGAGCGGGAATCCCAGGATATGACTCCACAGAACTCACCACATTTTTTGGTGAATTTAATGAAAACATAGCCTGGAAAGATTTTTGAGTTACAAAGAAATAGAAAGTGTCACCAAACCATCGAGATAGGAAAAACTGGTCTCTTACAAAGGAAATATATTCCAGCTGATCAGAAACGAATTCGGGTGATGAGGAGGCATCCATTGCAGGTACAGAGAGCGGGGAGCAAGCAGGAGAAGCTGCAGCCTCATGAACCACTGAAATTGGAACTAGAAGCAATCAATCAATCACTCTGTCTCACACACACACACACAAATACACACATGCACACGCGTACTTACATACCTCCTGCTTTTTACACATGGCTCAGTAAAGCAGTTGGCCCAGAATTTCTTTACCCAGCAGCCATAGCCCTCTTAACATACCTGTGTTAAGTTTTAATTGGGAGAAGGAAGATATTCAGCTCAGCTCAACTCTGTTCAGAGAGGACCCTCAAACAGCAGGTCAAAGACCAGCCTGTGTATCAGACTATTCCCAGAGCAGATATCTACTTCTGGTCCCAAGAATGGATACCCTAATCAAACAAGAGATCAACAACATCCTGGACAGCCAAATAAATTTGGAAAGAATAAGCCTGGGTACGTTCACCTGAGTATCCAAGAAAACAGAGCCGACGGCAAAGTTTACACGCTGGAGGCTAGAGTAGCTGCCAGAGAAACAAAATGAGGGAGAAAGAGGTGAATGGCACCAGGGGGCAAGCAAGTAAATCTGGGGCATGTATTATTATTATCATTATTATTATTATTATTATTATTATTATTATTATTATTACTTTTTGGTACTGGGGGCATTCTACCTCTGAGCTACACCCCAGTCTTATTTTATGTTTTTTATTTTGAAACAAGGTCTTGCTAAATTGCTGAAGGTCTCACCAAGTTGCTGAATCTGGCCTGAAACCTGCGATCCTCCTGTCTCAGCCTCCCAAATACCAGGATCACAGGCATGCACCACAACACCAAGGCATATCTCCAAGCTGACCATGACATCTCAAAAAAATTTAAAAAAATCAATCTTGATGCCCAGTCATAGGTCAAAGAGAGTGAATGGTACTTCTGAGTCTCAGAGCTCTCTGTTGTAAGGGGCAAAGGGTTGGAAGAAAGCACAAGAAACTTACCTGATGATTTTGTTTTCCCATTTCCTGTTTCCTTAGACCAGGCCCCCCTCTCTGTACTTCTAGTGTGTTACCCATTCCTCCAGGCAAGGGGATACGGCCCTGCAGCTGCCATGGGTCCAGCCCTTACTCTGGGTGGAGTAGGGTAGGGCAGGGACTATCCCTGATGTTAGGCGAGGAGCTGGTAGGCCACAACGAGACAGTAGGGATAGCATGACCTATTGGTCAAGGTTCACTGGAGAAAGAAATCCAATAGGATGTGTGTATGTGTGTAGAGGAAGAGATTTACTGTATGAAATTGCTTTGCCTGTTTATGAAGTTTGGCATGTCCAAATTCACAGTGTGAGCCAGTAAGCTCAAGACCTGGGAGAGTTCGTTGATGCTATAGTACCAGCCCAAAGGCAGTCAGCTGGAGAATTTTTTTTTCTTACTCGGGGGTACCAATCTTTTTGTTCTATTCAGGCTTTCAACTGCGTGGATGAGGCCCATGCAGATTATGGAGGACCATTTTAACCGCATCCAAAAACACCCTCACAGAAACAAACACCTAGAATGTGGGCACTCTGTGGCCCAGTCAAGTTGACATATAAAATTAACCACTTGAGAGTTGCTGGAGCTGCTTAGCAGGGATGCAGAGCAAGCAGCCAAGGTTCAGAGTTCAGGCAGGACCGCAGGGGAGCTGACTGTCCCTGTACAGAGGCCTGGCGAGCAGTGACCACCTGGTCTGGTGTATGAGTGTTTCGTGTAGTCATTATTCTACAGAGATTAGGCTCCATGATATGTTTATCTTTAAGTGCTGCTGACTTGCATCTTACTGATAGGACCTTTGTCATTTAAGCTGTTGCACTTGGAGGTTAATATAGATTTTGTCCTGTCTTTTTGTTTTGGTTGTTGTCGTTTTGACCATGCTTGGAGAAGAATGGACAAAAAGAGGCTTCGAGGATGGACTTTTGGCTTTTGGTTGGAAACAATTATCCCACCCCGTGGGGTTATCCTAACCCTTTTCTCCTTGGTGGGGAGATGAACCACGACTTCATGGCGGTGTAACAGAAGGAGCCGGTGTGTCCCTGTGGGTGGGCCTGCCGAGGGGAACGATTGGGACTTTGTTCTCCTTATAAATGGAAATGATGTATTCAGAGTTGCTTGAAGACACCTGAGTCTTTTTTCAGTCTTTCTTCTCCTTAAGGGATTCCTCTCCACTTCTGATCTACCCTACAGCACCTCCCCACCTCCCTGCCCGTTCATGTCTACAGATTCTCACTCAGGACAGGGCTGCATTGTTTCCCTTGTCGTCGCTATAGCAGAATTATTAGTAAGATAGTTTCCATCTGCTCTTTTCTTACCGATTCTTGGAAGTCTGATGCCTATTTTCCACTCACAGCACGTGTCAACTGGGATTCACCATCATTTCAAGTGTTCAGTAGACACACGTGGCCCGTGGCTACCATATTGGATAGAGCAAGGCTCGGGAGCTTTGATCATACACCTCGGCTTCATGTTGCGGTCACCTGGGGAGGTTTAAAATGCTGATGCCTGGGTCCTAGCCCAGAGCCATCCTGATTTAACTGGGCTGGGCTGGGGCCTGGGCTCCTCAGGACTCTCTGGTTGGTACCTGTGACAGGGAGCATCCCCCACTTTGGCCAGGCCTCTTGTCCCTGTGAGACTCAACATGGTACACAGAAATTCAGCAACCTCTAACATGGGTCACCCGGGGAGAAGGACAGAAACAGGATGGTATTAAGTTCCATCTGACGGGCAAGCAAGAGCAAGCTGCATTCACTGGTTTTCTCCGGTCTGTTTACCAACAGCTCAGTAAATATTTGTTTTGCCCCTGCTCTTTAAGCTTGAATGTGTTTCTCATCCCTTCTTTGCCTGGGTGTTTTTTTGAGAATCGATAATCACTTAAGAACACTACAGACTTGGCAAGATTTACCCGTCTATCAGGAGCTTCCAAAAGGAAGGAGAACATTCCAGGAGGGATCCTGATTCCTGGAGAGAACGGAAGAAATAGAAGAGGCAGGAGTCTCCCCCCACATGCCATGACTTCTGCGCAGTCTGTTTTTCTCTGCCCTAGACCAATGAACTCTGCTTCTCCACAAATAGGAGCCGGTGCAGGCTACCCACGGGGGCTCGGATTTCTAAATGCATCCAGAAAAGATCGTTTCAGGGAAGTGAACCAACGCAGCTAAGTAACTCAATCAGCAGGAAAGCAAACACCAATCTGGCCCCAGGTGTCTGCAGGCAGCACTTTGCCACCTCTGGCAGCTCCCAGCCACCTGAGGATCCACCTGGCCCGTTGTTCCCTCGCTCTTCCCAGGGATGGCAGTGGGCTGGTAGCCAAGCATCTGAGGAACTGAATTGCTGAAGGTTTCCTTGGGGCTGTGAAATCAGATCGAGAAAAATACACTGAGAATAGAATCGTGGGGCGGGAGGAACAGTGAGGTAATCTTTACTCTCCATTTGTATAATCTCCATCCAGAATTCTTATGGTAAGCAACTGGCCTAAGGCAAAGATTTTTGCTGTTGCAAATGTACTTGGTCGAATGCACACAGCCAGGAAGCCTGCTGTCCTCGAGGGCGCCAAGCCCTCCCATGTCACCTAAAGGTAGAGAAGACGCACTGTCTGTCCTTATCCGTCCAGCCTGTCACCCTTGTTGGGTCAGTTGGTGTCCAGGGGACAGGGAACAGTTGAAAAGGTTGAAGCAGTTCTGCGAATGACTCACAGAGGATCAAATCCTTTTGTAAACATTTATTGAATTGTAATTCTGCATAAACATGGGATTCATCGTGATACATTTGTGCATATGCAGAACATAATTAGGTAAATTACCCCACCCTGTGCTTTCCCTTTCCCTCCCTTTTCTCCTTCCTCCCCCATCCACTTTCTCTATTTTACTGGTCTCCCTTCTATTTTTCTTCCTTTCTTCCTTCTTTCCTTCTGTCCTTACTTTCTTCTTTCCTTTCCTTCTTCTCTCTCTTCCCTTCATTCCTTCTTTCTTCCCTCCCCCTCCCTCCCTTTCTTCCTCCTTTCCTCCCCTTCCTCTCTCTCTTTCTCCTTCCTTCCTTCCTTCCCTCTTCCTTCTCTTCCTTTCCTTTCCTTTCTTTCCCCTTCCCCTTCCCCTTCTTCTCCCTCCCTCCCTCCCTCCTTCCCTCCCTTCCTCTCCTCTTCTTCCTCCTCCTCCTCCTCCTCCTTCTTTCTTCCTCTCTCTCTCTCTCTCTTTCTCTCTTTCTTTCTTTCTTTCTTGGGGTTGAACCCAAGGTTACATACCACTGAGCTACATCCCCAGCCCTTTTTTGTTTCTGTTTTGATACAAGGGCTTGCCAACTTTGAGGCTGGCCTCCAACTTGAGATCCTTCTATACCAATCTCCCAAGTACTGGGATTACAGATGTGCACCCCAGCACCCAGGTCCCTCTTCCATTTTCCTGAGGTTCCTTTCATCTTCTTTTATTCCCTCTAGCTCCCACATAGGAGAGAAAACCTACATAAGCCAGGCTTATTTCATCCAACATGAACTCCCACCCATTTTCCTGCAGATGATGTGATTTTGTTCTCCTGGATGGCTGAGTAAAACCACATTGTCTTTGTCCATTCGTCTGCTGACAGATGCCTAGGCTGCTTCTGTGACTTAGCTGTTGTGAATCGAGCTGTGATAGACATGGTGTGCATGCATCACTATAGTATTCCCATGTGAGTTCTTTTGGATAAATACCAAGGGGTGGCATCACTGGGGAAGAGAGTTTACTGATGGCCCGTATGGTATAGACAGTTAGCTGCATCTATCAATATAGAGGATGTTTCAGTGGCTTCCCTCATCCCTGTGACAAAAATGCCTGAAAAGCACAATTTAGAGAAAGAAGAGTTTATGGGGCTCAGAGTTTCAATGGTTTGGGCTCATGGTTGGCTCACACCATGGTGGCAAGGCACATGGCAGAGAGCTTCATATCATGATGGCTAGAAGGAGAGAGAGAGACTGACCGACCACATGCACAGAGATGGCGCTCTGACTTTGGTGACTGTCACTGCATGCATGGAGTCCACCGAGGACATATATGCTCCCCAAGGCCATACCACCAGGGACCTCCCCCTCTTCCAGCTAGGCCCCCCTCGGAACCTTGTTATATTGGGGACATGTTTTCAACATATGAAATCCATGAGCCTTGTTGTGGTGGGGGGAGACATTCTACGCCCAGACCCTAACAGAGCATATTTTTCCACTACCTCTCCCGTGGTCTTTTAGCATTCACATCCTCCTTTATGGTAAATGTAGGGGGGGAGGGAGCAGAGCTTTGACCACCAGTTTTCTAGCTCTGTTCCCAAACAAGCATAGCATACTTTTGCAACTTTTTGCGTGATTTTCTGGGTTTTATTTCTATCACTTGCAAGACACAGAAACACAATTCATCTCATCCTGTGCATAAAAACAGGGAATTTACTGGTTCACAAAGCTGAAGGGTTGCTGCTTCAGGCACAGTTTGGTTCAGGAGCTCAGATGATATCATTAGGCCTCTGCTTATTTTTTCTCACTCCTACCTCTGCTTTCTTCAGCGTAGGTTTGATTTCCAGTTCCTCTATGGTGGCAAGAAAACTTCCTGCTGACACCTCCAGCCCTATCTCCTCCCAGGTTTGAGTCTAACAGAAATAAGCCATCTCCTCTCCATAGCTCCCTTGAGGTCTGGGTTACACCAACCTGGGCCACACACAGCCTTGGACTAATCACTGTGACCAGAGATGGAATCGCACCCACCACACAGGGTAGGGTCTCTGCGTGTTCCCTGGGGCTCAGAATGGAGCCCCAGCTGAACCACGTGTACTGATAGGGGAGATGGGTCCCCCCAGGGAACTGCCAGGCTGTTCTAAGGGGAGAAGGGCCTTCTTTCTTGAGCCCATGGATTCCTCATGGAGAGAATGCACGCACAGGGATGGTGCTCTGGCTTTGGTGACAGTGTCACTGCATGCATGGAGTCTCCCATCAAATTCAGGGGAGAATGTGTGGGAGGAAAATGTTTTGTCAGCCACCCAGTGCTTGGCAAACCGGAGTTTCCTCGATATTCCTCAGGATCTGCAGAGTTAACTACTTTAGTCTAAAGGGCTGACGAATTACAGAGTTGTTTCCCAGCATGATGTTACAAACATGGACCCTGATGGCAGTCAGGGCTCTTCCATGGATCGCTGTGTGACCTTGAACAAGTTACTCGAGTCAATCAGAGGCTGACAGTAGTGTATTTCTCTTAAGAAGATGATACAAATTAATAAATTAACATATGCAAAATGTTCAGTATGGTTTTTGGCAAATAGGCCCTTTAGAGTAAAAATAATATTTTTTGTTTGCTATTATCAGGTTGGTTCCTCTGTTTAGGGATCAGCAAGCAGAGAATTAATTTCTAAGCCTCTTGCAAAGGGCCACTGAGGTAGAAGGTGGCTAAACCTTTCCCACAGTTGTTCAGAGCCTTGGGCTCTGAAAGGCCCGAGTCCGTCTTGGTTGTTAATGGGTATTACCGTTTTCTTGAAAGGATTTAAGGCCTAGGTCTATCTGGTCTTGACTTTGGCCTTAGAAAACCCACTTACGTCATCAAGGAAGTGGCGATAGAAAACCTCAGTCCATGAGCTTCACAGGTTGGCTGTGGACACAAAGGATGAGTGACAGGCCTGGAACCCTTGGGGCATCATCCTGCTGTTGTCCCCAGCAGGGAGAGGTGCCTTCAAAGGCACTCTTGCTTATTTTAATAAGTGTCCTTATTTTAATAGTTCATCTCTTCCCCGCACAGAACTGCCATAAATAAAAGGTGATCAGTTTTGCACATCATGACTTGGCCGTGAAAGTTTCTGCAGGTTGGGACTTGCACCTGGAGGGATTTGACTTTGACACACAGGGGTTGTGTCACCGTCTGTCTTCCTCCCCAAACATGCACTTACCAGGAATGTCAGCCCCACTTTGAGACTTTACCCAGCCCTATGGTTTGGAAGGGTTCCACTCCTGATGGAAACTCCCTAATGTTTCAGGGAAAACCTATTAAATAAATCCAAGTGGGAGGAAGAGACAGTCAAACCAAGACAGGGCAATGCATGGCTCCGGTTTCTGGTGACGGGGTGATAAATGGAGCTCCGGGATTCAGTGGCCCATTTAGGCCTTCTTGGTTCACCTGGATCCCCAACCCCACAAGTGCAGATGGAACCTGTGTTTAAAGTTCCTTGGAAACAGCCAGGTATGAGGTGGTACATGCCTGTAATTTCCGTACCCGGGAGGCTGAGATAGGAGAATCACAGGTTTGAGTCCAGCATGTGGTTACTTAGCAAAACTCTGTTCCAAAATTAAAAAAATAAAATAGGTTTGGGGGTATAGCTCAGAGGCAGAACACCCCTGGCTTCAGTCCCCAGTACCACACACACACCCAAAAAAAAAAAAAAAAAAGCCAGAAAAACAAAGTTCCTTGGATAAGGAATTTGCATAGGCCTTCAGGCAACCTTCCCGCTGTGTGCAAAAGGGATTGCCAGATCTGGGAACTGTTGACCTTTGGGATAATCCTTTGTCTGGGGGGGGGGGGGGGAGGATGTCCTGTGCATTGTAGGATGATGCTAAGCAGCACCTCTGGCCTCTATTTACTGTGCTCTCCTCCGCACCATTGTGACAACCAAAATGTCTCCAGACAGCGTCAGATGTCCCCAGGGGCACAGGTGGCTCAGGTTGAGAACCTCTGTCCTGAGTAAAGCATCTTCTAAATATTTGAAGGCCTTCTAGGGCCACGCCCTGTACCTGGTGCAGGTTAAAGAGAGAAGAGCAGGTTCCTCCCCTCAGAGTCAGTGGTGCACACCAGGACAAAGTTAGATCAGTGTGCAAATTTGTGTAAACACATAGCACGTGCATTGGTGCAGCATGAGTAAGTCAGGATCTGTTCATGCCTGGAAATGTCTGTGCTCTTTTATTATTATTTATTTGTGTGTGTGTGTGTGTATGTGTGTGTGTGTGTGTGTGTGTGTGAGAGAGAGAGAGAGAGAGAGAGAGAGAGAGAGAGAGAGGAGAGAGAGAGGAGAGAGAGGAGAAAGAGATGCTGAGCATTGAACCCAGGGACATTCTACCTCTGAACTACGTCTCTAGCCTTTTTTTTTTTTTTTTTTTTTTGAAACAGGGTCTTGCTAAGTTATTGAGGGTCTAGCTAAGTTGCTGAGGCTGGCCTCAAACCTGTGATCCTCTTGTCTTTGCCTCCCAAATACTGGGACTGTAGGCATGCGCCACCATGCCCGGATATCTGTGTCCTTTAAACTGTGTTGCCGTGTTGTCTTCCAAAGGAGCTCTCACCGGCCCCAGGCCTTTGTGCCTGGCATGACACTTTCTCTCCAGCTGTCTTTCAAAGCCTTCCTTGCGTGCCCTCTGTGGTGGAAAGAGCAGCTGCTCTCCATCCTCACTGCCCACATGAGACAACTTCGATTTTGTGATTCTGAGATTTAAAAATCACCTGTCCACTACAGGAGGGCATGAAAAACTAACAAAAACACTGGAATCATGGTGCTTGATAGAGCAGACCAGAAACAAACACAAGATGCAAAATATGAACTTTAAATTCATAAAGATGCTAGACTGAACCTTGCCCATCTCCTGCCAAGGAAACTAGCTGCATCATGGCACAGTGGGGTTTGTGGCATGCTGACGTGAGTCTAGTCTTCATTCTTTTTTTTTTTTTTTTTTTTTGCGGAACTGGGGATTGAACCCAGGGGCATTCTACCTCCAAGCTACACTCCCAGTCCTATTTTTTATTCTTTATTTGGAAACAGGGTCTCACTAAATTGCGGAGGCCCTCACTAAATAGCTGAGGCTGGCTGCGAACCCGGATCCTCCTGTCTCAACCTCCTAAGTACTGGGATTACAAGCGTGCGCCACCACACCCGGCTTGGTCTTCATTCTTAACCTCCCTCTCCCAAGAGGAAGCCCATTATCCATCTCCCTTGAGCCAGGTTCTCAAGGTGCCGAGTTCCCTGTGACATTTCACATGGACTGTGTCTTTAGGTATAATATACTCCATTGAAACCCAGAATCTGGAAAGGGCTTCCTGAAGGTTGGCAAGACCCAAAGCTAGGGTCTAGGAGCTCAGCTGCCCGCCCCCAGCGGTTAAGATAACCATATGGTGGGGGTACGCCAAGGCCCTGTGCCCTGGTCCAGTTCTGGCAACATCCACAGCACCACACCCTCTCCACCCTCCACCTCAGGTGACTCCCTCCCCAGCAGCCTTGAAAACAGGACGGACATCCCTTGGTCCTGAGTGTTATAGCATGGTTCCAAGCGAGGGAGGTGTTAGACACTCTCTGGACATACCTTTGGGGGGCAGCTATTACTCATGAATGAAGAGGTGGACCAGCACATATTACAAGGGCTTCCGAAAGCCCCTCTCCATCCATCAAAGCCATTCCAGGATTCTGAGGAGTAAAAGACTGGATAGATCCCAGGAGGCCAGGCCGGGGCTGTTCCTTCTTCAAGCCTCAAGTCTAGAGAGGTTTGAACCCCTCCAAAAGAGCCCCACCTACCACCTACCCCAGAGGTACCCTTTCCTTTTCTCTTTTTCTTTATCCTTCAGTAGTACTGGGGCATTGAACCCAGGGGTGTTTTACCACTAAGCTACATCCCCCAGCCCTTTTTATTTTGTAACAGGCACTCATTAAGTTACCATGTGACAGCCTGGAACCTATGATCCTCCTTTCTTAGTCTCCCAACTACTGGGACTACAGGTGTGCCCCACCACGCTCAACTCATATAATTTTCAATGTAACATAAAATTTGCCATTTTAACAATTTTTTCGTGTGTATAATTCAGTGGTATTTCATACATTCACAATTTTGTGCAAACATCACCGCTACCTATAAATGCTAGAGACCGAATGACTTTGTTCCCCAAATTCATATATTAAAATCCTAACCTTCAGGATGATGGCATTAAGGGAGGGGGCTCTGGGAGGTAGCTTGGTCGTGAGGGTACAGTTCTTGTGAGTGGGATCAGTGCCCTTACAAAAGAGACTCCAGAGAGTCTCCCCTTTCAGTCCAGTGAGAACCAAGAAGAGGGCCCTCACCAGACACCAAGAGGCTGCTGATGTGATCTTGGATTGTGTAGCCATCCCAGCTCTGAGAAGGAAACATGTGTAGCCCTGGCCAGCTGATCCCACTGCAGGAATATTTGAGCTATGGGGATAATGTCAGCTCCACTAGGGCCAGACTACCATCTTACACAGCGCCATTTCCCCAGGGCTCAGGAGAATATGACACAAATAAATAGCTGTCCAATGAAATGCCAAGAGGAAAAGGGGTTTCCAGCCATTGTCTTTCAAACAAAGTCAGAGCCATAGCTGCTC
The DNA here is from genome assembly GCA_004027655.1 of Graphiurus murinus. NCBI lineage: Eukaryota > Metazoa > Chordata > Mammalia > Rodentia > Gliridae > Graphiurus > Graphiurus murinus. The sequence goes on from PVLC010002539.1 coordinate 23,603, forward strand.
TCTTCCTTCTCCTTCTATTTCCTCCTCCTCCTCCTCTTCTTCTTCTCCCTTTTTTTTTTTTTTTCCTGGGGAACATTTCACACAAACATACAAAAAGAAGAATATTGTGCCAGGCATGGTGATACATGCTTGCAATCCTAGTACTCAGGGGGCTGAGACAGGAGGATCTCAGTTTCAAGGACAGCCTCAGCTATTTAGTGAGACTCTCAGCAACCTAGTGAGACCCTGTTTCCAGATAAGAAATAAAATCAGTCTGGGGGTGTAGCTCAGAGGTGGAATGCCTCTGGGTTCAATTTTTCAGTACCACAAAAAAGAATATTATAATAATAACTAAAACCCCATAGGCACATCCCCCAGCTTCAGCAATTATTCAGCCAAACTGCTTTTTTTTTTTTTTTAGCTTTTTATTATAGAGATTTGTACACACACACACACACACACACACACACACACACGACATGACTATGATAATCCCCAGACACACATCCCCAGCTTCTCCCTGGTGAAACACTATAAATTATAAATTGTCTTCAGCAATTGTCTACAACGGCAACCTAGATTCACCCGGGTGAAAATACTTAAACAGTTTCCAGGGTCACTATTTTGGAAAGAACCAGATGAATTCATTTTTGCGCTATTGAGAGAGAGAGAGAGAGAGACCAACCTAACATCTTATAATTATATCCAGCTTCCTTTCTGGAAAAAGTCCCAGAAAAATGGGCTTTTCCTCTCCCTGTGCATACGTAAGATGCAGGTGGGGGCGACATATATAGGAAAGTTCCCAACCTCCAGCAAGCCGCCATCTGTGTTTATCTTATCAGGATAATGCTAAACCAGCCCTGCGCAGAACAAGGCCCTTAGTCTTTGCAGCCGGGCTGTCTTCCTAACCACCAGCTCAGTTTATAAACCCACTGTCCCAGGCGGAACACATTTGAAAGGCAACATTGTTTCTGCACAGGGCTGTGATAAAGGGCTTGTTGTGGCTCCTGTCTACTTATAAATCGCTGGCCCTGGGGTTATGGCTGAGGGCCTAGGCAGTATCTCCCCTTCTGAACCCACCCTACTGGTCCATGTAGACATCCTACCAGGCAGAAGAGCATTTCTGCAGCCCCAAGGATCATGGGGCTGGGGAGGGGGAGGGAATGGGAAGGAGAGGGCATGGACTCTGCCACAGGACGGGCTCCTTGGCTGTGACTTAGTGCTTCTCAGAGGGACGTGTCAGCAGTGATTTGCCCCCAGCATGGCCGGAGGATTGGCCAGGGGGTATAGCACATCCATGGCTCTGGACGCATGGCCATTTAGCTTCTTTGAGATGCTCTGGCGGCAGTGGGCTCTTACAGCAATTACGGGAAGGTAGGCAATCCTGAGTCTCTCTGCCTTCCTCTCCCAGCCCAGCCACCCTCTGGCCCTGCCTTTACTGGGAGATTTCAGAGACACTTCATCTGGGGATGTTCCAAAAGTTTTTTTGCAGCAAAATGAAATGTACAATAGCACTTTGTAAGACCATAAAATGCTGTGTAAAAGTTGGGTGTTGGAGTTATTAGCAGAAAAAAAAAAAAAAAAAAAAAAGAACTCTGCAGCAAATTGTAGTAGAAGGCGCTAGACTCGGGCAGATGCCCCTGGCCTTGGGCAGGGTCCTAAGTTCTGTGTATGAAAAGCAGATGTTGGAGCCTAGCTCAGGAGGCTGCCCTGCCCATAAACCGATCACGCATGGAAAGTGTCCAGCACAGAGCGGGCTGTGTAGCGGGGCTCGCCAAAGGTAGACGATAACAATGTAACAATGGTGTTATTTATAATGATGTTTACTGATACTATAATTATTAAAAGCAGGCACATGGGAGTGCTAAAAAGAGGGGAATAGGTAAACTGCAAGGTTGCTGATGGGGTATGATACTAGTTCAGGCCCCTGGGGGGGTGTGGGTTTTATATGTTGAGCGTGGCCAACAGCCAGGGGCTTTTGAGTTAGAGAAGAGTCCATTTAGCCTGGTGGAACAAGAACAGACTGTAGCATCAGATCTCAGTCTAACTGTAGAAGACCCATTTAACTCCCCCCCCCCCCCAGTACCGCCTCCTTTGATCTGTAGAATGGGGATTAAGACCAGTCACCTTGCATCCTGCAGCTGTCCTGGTAGGCACCGTGGAATGGTGACTGTGTTCGACCTTTCTGCCAGTGGAGAGCGTAGAGGACAGGGAGGGAGGGAGGCTCGACGCAGAGGCCAGGGTGGGAGTCCAGGTGTGGACTTGGCCTTCAGTATCCCTTCCGGTTCCCAGCCCCCAGCTGAATGCCATCTGCTCCGAAAGGCTCACCCCCCCATCACCCCCGTGATTCTCCATCCACCCACCAACCTGTTTCCTTCCAAGCACGCTCGGCACAAGCTGTAATTATAAACACTTTTTTTCTTGGCTTAATTACCGTCTGTCTCTCCTCGCAGACTGCAGACTCTTCCCCCATTCCAGGGTCTGTCTGGCCACGCCCGGCGTCCAGGTGTTGCGGATGGCTGCCTCCTCTGTGCTAGTGCCCTGTGGCCACCATCACAAATCACTGAAAACCTTGCAGGCTCTGGAGAGCAGAGTCAGAAAGCAAGGTTTAGGCGAGCCACGCTCCCTCTGGAGGCTCTGGGGGAGGGTCCTTGCCCTGTCCTGCTCGCAGGGGCTCTGGGCAGCTCTTGGCTGGAAGCCACAGCTTTCTAATCTTCGCCTCAGTCTTTGCAGGGCCTTTCTTTCTCTTCTCTTTGTCTCTTACAAGGACACCTGTCGTTGAACTCAGGGCCCACCCAGATAATCCAAGATGATGTCATCTTCAGATCCTGAACTTTATTATATCTGCAAAGACCCCTCTTTTCAAAGAAGTTCACATTCACAGTTTCTGAGACTTGGATCTTTTTTTTGGGGGGAGGGGGTGCCGTTCAGCTTCCAACACCCTCTTTCATATGAGGTTTCTCCAGGAGTGAATGTGTTTTTGTCAGTAACTCACCAAAGCCCAGTAGGAAACCAGGCTGCCTTCTAGGCTAGAATACAGCCAGGTAAACCGGGCGTGGTGGCGCACGCTTATAATCCCAGTACTTGGGAGGCTGAGGCAGGAGGATCACAGGTTCAAGGATAGCCTCAGCAAGTAGTGAGAGTCTCATTAGCCTAGTAAGACCCTCTTTCAAAATAAGAAATAAAATAGGGCTGGGGGTGTAACTCAGAGGTAGAATGCCCCTTGGGCTCAATTCCCAGTGCTGCATACACACAAAAAAAATAGAGCCAGGTATAGCCCAGGAAATGTCCTGTTCTTCCTGGTTTATTGCTCATGGAGAAAGGCTGGCAAGGTCTTTCTGAGCAGCAGTGGGTAGTTCATGCTGCGAAGAATCAAGCTGGAAACTAGGCAGAGTGTGACCGGATACGTATGTGTGTGTTGGGGGTAAGGGGTTATATTTCCTATTCAAGGGAAGTCTCACTGAGGAGGGTGGGGGGATACTGAGGCAGGACCCTGAATTAAGTAAAGCACAAAAGTGTCTGGCAGACTGGGGACACAGCCACCGGGAACAGAGTCCCCATTTCTGCCCCTCTTGGCGCTTTTGACCCTTGACCTCTGCACAGGCCGTTCCCTTGATTTCCAAAGACAGCCAAGGAATGCACACTGGACCAAGACGAGGGACGACTGTTTAGTTACAGGGAGAGGAAAACGAAGAAAGCGCCAGGAGAAGCTCTGTGCTCAACTGGCGGACGACGTGCTCTGCCAAGCAAGCCAGCAAGCGAGAGGCCCAGCCTGCAGCAATACAGAAGGGACGTCCATGGGGGCCCCAGCCCTGCAGACATGGAGCAAGGGCCGGAGCGTCTTCCGGGGAAGCACAGTGTGACCCTCTGCAGCCCCAGCCCCAGCCCTGCGCACAGCTGGCCCAGGGTCTCTTACAGGGAGAACTCGATTTCAGATTGTGATAGATCCTGGAAGCGCCCACGACATGCACATTATCTTCCTGCCATTTGTCCTTAGGTCTTTTACCAGCTGTGGAACCATTGAAGGTCACACACACACACACACACACACACACACACACACATCAAAGAGACTAGAGTGCCAGGGGTTACGAAGCGATTGGCCCTGGAGGGAAATACCATGGAGCCGCCTGCAATGGCAGAGAGGCCTTGAGTGGCTGAGAAGGCAGGTACTGTGACATCGGAGACCTTTGTCCTGAACCTCATGAAGCAGGAAGCCACCAAGACCACCAGGGCTCAAAGAAACATCCAAAGGGGCTGCTTGTTCCAGATTTCTTTTTTTTTTTTTGGTGCTGGGGATGGAACCGAAGGGTATTCTACCTCCGAGCTCTACCCCCAGCCCTATTTTTTATTCTTTATTTTTTGAAACAGGGTTTCACTAAGTTGCAGAGGGCTTCACTAAGTAGCTGAGTCTGGCTGCAAACCCGGATCCTCCGGTCTCAGCCTCCCAAATGCTGGGATTACAAGCGTGCGCCACCTCGCCTGGCTGTTCCAGATCTCTTTATTACAGTTCACATAACTAAAGAAGCCCCCAGAGGAAGAGCATCTTCAGTCTCCATTTATGTGGGGAGAGCTCAAAGTGGACTTGCAGAGGTCAACTCTGCCGTCTCTGGAGCCCAGCGTGCCCCACGCTGGGGGCTTTAGCCGCCCTGCCTCCACCGGTCCTTGGTTCCACTTCTCCAAGGCTGTGGCTCCATAGTTGATTCCCGGCTGCAGACCAGGAACCCCAGAAGCACCTCCTTTCTCTTGTCCTCCTCGCCTGGCTTTCTGAGCATGGCATACATCAATCCAACCCACAGGCTGAGCAAAGACCAGACCCTGTCCCCTGGAGCAAGCCAGGGCAGGCCGGAGGACACCACAAGCTACATTTTTCTGTGAAGAGCCGGACAGCCAGCATCTCAGGACTTGTTGCCATCCGGTCTTGTGGCAGCTTCTCAGCTCTGTCCTGGTAGCCTGGGAGCAGCCATAAACATTGCATAAATGGCTGGACGTGGCTGGGCTCCAGTAAAACTAGTTACAAACCCAAGACAGGTGAGATTTGACCCTGGGGCCACAGTTTGCCCACCTTTGCTATAGACGGCGGAGAGCTGTGTGTTGTTCTTAAAATAGAGAAATAGCATTCCTCTTCCTTTGCCTGGGCAAATGATTGTGGCAGCGGCAGGCTGCGGAGACAGGCAGATGTTTCCTTTGTGCTGGGTCTCGGATGGCCCTTGGGCCCCGTGCCACTGAGAGAGTAGTGGTTTCCCCCAGATAATGCTGTGTCTGCCATACTTCTGCAAAGCAAAGTGCTTGCTGCCCTAAGACCACCCAAAGAGCAGACCGTTCCTTGATCTAATTTTTAAATAAAATATTTTAATACCGCTTAAAGACTTTGAAGCTCTCTCCAGACCAGGACCCACTGAGCATCAAGGCGGTTTCTTGGGTAAAGAGCGAGCAGCCCTGCCAGTCTTAACATCTGTTTTGATTAAAGATGGGAAACCAAGGAAGTTCCCTGGGCTGTAGACTCCCTGGAGGGTCAGTGACCGGCACAGCTTTGGAGAAATGGAGCCCAAGAGGAGCGTGTCCTCAAAACCAATGTCCACGCACCTTCTTGGGTTCAGAGGAAATTAGAAAGGAATGGGCCAGGTAAGGGCTGGCCTGCACACGTTCCTAAACGGGACCCAGCCTCTACCCCTAGATTAGAGGCACCTTTGAATTCCAGTATTGGCGTTTCCTTTTTTTTCCCCCTTCTGTTTGTATCCTGGGGCTCTAATTTCACATTGGTCCGGATGTTGGTTTATACTGAAGATATTTGGCATGTGACAAAAATCCACCAAGTGCTGACAGAGTGTAATATTCTTTTGGTGCTGGGTGGACCCACAGCGCGGGTAACGTTAGCACTCCTTGGAAAGTGGCCCCTGGGTGGGATGGAGCCCAGTTCAAAGGAGAGCATGGAATGTACTAGCAAGATTCTGTGAGTGCAGACTCAAGGCCAGACCCTCTCTTCTCCGGCTCCCTTCCAGCCCCGAGCTGGTCTGCGTGCACAGGCATCTGGCAGACATGGACATGAGTGCGGACCAGCCTTTACTCTTCTCTCTTTTCTCCACCTCCAATCATCCTTAGGATTGGAGCAATTTAGCACAGCAGCACTCAGCACCAATGGCTAGTCATCGGAGCAGGCAGGTGGGTGGGTTGTGATGCCCCTGGCCTGTACAGTCCCCTTGGGCACAGCACAAGAAGGCTCTTTCCTGTCTCATAATTCTTCAACGACAGAGGTCACCTCTTATTTAGCACAGCTGACCTAACTTTGACATTGTCATGGCTAGAAATCCGTATGTGGAAAGACCTTTTTGTAAGCGTGTGTGGTACTGGGGGTTGAGCCCAGGGCCTGGTGCATGCTGGGCAAGCTCTATATCACTGAACTATGTGCCCAGCTAGAAACCCATATGTGTGCAAGGTCCCATGGATGTTTTGGAGAGAATGTTCATGAGAGAAAGGTGTGTCCTCATGGGCAGAAATCAAATGTGAGTCAAGTGTGCACCCAAGCTTTATTCCTGTTTAGTGTCCATGTGTGAGTAATGTCACAGGCCCATGATTTCCGTGTCAGTGGAATTAATCTTGAGGAGCTCACATTATTTAATGCACCGTTTTCCCTTGCAAACACGTTTTGATCTAACCTTTAGAAGTTTAGCCGAAATATAACAAAATGTCAACGTTTTGCATTTCAGGCACCAGGGAATTTTCAATAAGTAAACGCCCAGTGCATAGATGGAATCTGAGTCTGCAGGAGGGTCACCTGGCCAGCAGATTTAGAGCAACTGCACTAGCTAGCTATTTCTTGCTAAATGATCAATTTTAGATGGGCCAAACCCAAAAACAGGCAGGCTAGAGGTATATGGATGATGCTGATAAACCAAGGCTGATCTGCCATTGTACGTGAAAAGAAGAGAGTGCAGAGAGAATTTAGTAACTCACCCAAGGTCACCACTGACGCATGCTCGAGCTGGGCTCGAGGGTTGGCCATCATGATATAGCCTGCACCTCAGAAATTCCCTTGAACTGGTTCAGTAGCCGCATCCCCAGAGAGTCAGCCTCTGTATTTTGAAAAAGCTCTTTCTTTGGATACCCCCCCCACCAAACACACACATTGGCATTGTTCTTGATTTAGGCAAAATTCACATTACACAAAATTAGACACTTGAAAGTAGGCCCTTGCCAGGTATGGTGATGCACACCTAGTAATCCTAGTAATGGAGAGGCTGAGACAGGAGGATCACAGGTTTGAGGACAGCCTTAGAAACATACTGAGCCTCTCAGCGACCTAGTAAGACCTTGTTTCAAAAGAAAAAAATGAAGAGGGATGGGGGCATAGTTCAGAGGTAGAATGCCCCTGTGTTCAATCCCCAGTGTCATGGAAAAAAGGGAAGGGAAGGAAAGGAAAAAAGGAAAGGGAAGGGAAGGGTCTCCAGTGGCATTTAACACATGCACCACATCATTCAACTACCTCCTCTGTGTAATTCCAACAGTTTCGTTGCCCCACAAGGAAACTCCACTCCCACTTAGCAGTCACCTGCATTCTCTTGGCTTCTGCAAACCGCCAACCTTCCTTATGTCTCTGTGGATTTGCCTCTTTGGGGAATTTTGTACCGATGGAATCATACGGCACATGACCTTTTGTATCTGGCTTCCTTCACCGAGCATGATGTTTTTAAGTCCATGCACATTGTGGCATGTATTGGTGCTTCTTTTGCTTTTATGGCTGAATAATTTTCTGTTGTATGTATACCACATTTCAGCCGGTTCATGAGTTGGTGGACACTTGGGTTGTTTCTACCATTGGACAGTTGAGAATGGGACCGTGTATGAAGATGTGTGTACAGGTATTTGTGAGCCCTTGTTCCCAGTTCTTTGGGGGTATTACCCAGGAGTGGACTTGCTGGTTTCCACAGTAATTCTGTGTTTTCTCTCCCTAGTTTTTAACCATATACCCCATCGGGCCCTCTATTTACCTCGATAGCTACTCACAGGCCCAGCTAAGATGATCACTTTTAAAGGGCTGGCTACTTTCTTGGAAGAGGCAAATCCTCCTTCACATATCTCTTGGGAGAATAAGAGGAGGTGAGGGTTTATCTTCTCATCTGCATTTAGAACCAATCATCAATACTCCAGCATGGAATACTGCAGTTGGGTGTCTGGTTTGTCACCTAGAAGGCCTTCCCCAGGCAGAGGAGGGCTGGCTGGCTCACCTCATGTCCACCTCCAGGAGGGGACCCTGTGCAGCCTGGGAGCAGACAGGATATCTGGCATCTGGGGACAGGAGTTCCCAGAGCCTAAGGGGTGAATGGACATGTCACAGATGAACTTGGCATTTTTACCAGTGTGTAGCTATTCTGACACCCAGAGGGTCTACCCACCAGAACCAGCCTGTATTAATTAGCATTCCCATTGCTATAATCTAAAAGACTTTACCACAGAGTTTAGAGGAAGGAAGGTATATTTATCACAGTTTTCCTTGGAGATATTGGGATTTAGTCTATGTGAGGCTGGGGACCACAGATCTCAGGACATGGCGGCGGCAGAAGTCGGAAGGAGGGATAGCACAAGGCTTTCTTCCTCGCATTATGGAGGCCAGAAGCAAGAGAGTGAGCCAGGGGAAGAACCATATATAATCTCCGCAGCTGCGGCCCCAGGGACCCACCTTCTTCAGCCACATCCTACCAGCCCAGATAAATTCATTACTACATTACAACGGATTCACACACTGCTGGGATTCCAGCCCTCACGCCTTTACTCTATCAACCCTGAATATTAATAAATGAGCTCTTTAGGAGACACTCTATCGAATGATAACACAGCCTGCCCTCCTCCCCTCTCCTTGGACCCCTCTGCACCACAGTCAGCAGCCTGGTCTGCACACACCAACTGACACCAATCCCTTCCTCGAGGGTCCTGTTGCCACCTTTGATCTGCTTGAAGCCACCCCTTGCCCCAAGGGTGGTAACATGTTCTCGAGGATGCTGGGAACAGCTCCTGCCCTGAAGACCTCTTCCATTGCCAACTGAAGTCCTGCTGTACTCTATTACCACTGGGAACATCCAGGGGATGGCGGCACATCCTCCAGTTCTAGAAAGGCACCCTCAAGGATACATTTGTCCTGAGTGGGGGCCACTGTGAGCATGCGTGTGACAGCCTGGCAGCCACCGATTGGCCTGGCCTGGATGGAGGTGGTTGTCCAGCAGGAGGTCACAGTGGCAAAGTTTCCAGTGGAAAGGGTAGCATCATCTGCCCCCAAAATATTAGCATTGCCCCTCTGCAGTCATGCTTGGCCACAGGGCCGTCTCCTAGCCTGGCACCGGCTTCGTCTCCAGCAGTGACAGTACTTTATACTTCCTCTGGGCCCCTCATTCCGGCGGCTTAGGGCCTGTTCTTGTTCTGCAGGGCTCTTGCTTGCAAAGCCCAGTTTCCTCATTCAGAGTGCGGAAACAGGCCCGGGCAGGCCTGGAGCAGATCTGTGGCATGAAAGCACACATTTGTCCTCCCTCCAGTTCACAGTTAATCAGTGCAGAGCATTTGACAGTCCCCACAAGTGGCTTCCAAAGCTGCTGGGGCCTTCTGTATCTGTACCCAGCCTGGGCCATTCAACTAGAGTCATGCGGTCCGTACATGTAAAGGAGCCCTCTGATGCCACTGCCAAAAAGTGGGACACACCAGGTGTGATGGTTTAAATCTGGAGTGTGCCCCCAAAAGCTCGTGTGTTAGGCAGTGCAACAGTGTTCGGAGGTGGGGCTTTTAGGAAATGACTGCATCGTGAGAGCTCTGATCTCATTAGTGGATTAATCCATTTGATGGGTTAGGGATTAAAATGGACTAACCAAGAGATGATAAAAATCTGTAGGCAGGTGGCATGGCTAGAGGAAGCAGGCCAGTAGGAGTCTGGACATGGAGACTTTAAAGTCTGGCCCCTCCCCTTGCACCCTCCTCTCTGCTTCCCAGCTGCCATGAGCTGAGCAACTCTCTTCCACCTCCTCCACCATGCCCTTCACCAGCATGTTCTGCCTCATCTCAGGCCCTGAGCAATGGAGCTGGCCAACCATGAACTGAATACTCTGGAACCATGAGCCAAAGCGAACGTTTCCTCCTCTAAGTTGTCCTTGTCAGGTATTCCAGTCCCAGTGACACAAAGCTGACTGACACACCAGGGTTCCAATTGTGATGGCTCCCCAGGAGGAGGTGGGTGGCCTTGAAGATGCCGTTTACCCAGGGCTCCCTTTCTGCTTGTGTAAAGTTGGAACAACTATGCCTACTTGGCAGAGGTGTTGGAGGTTCTATAAGGGAACCTGTAGAGCACTCAACACTGGTCTCTGCATGCACCTCCTTGGTAAGGATCCGCTGCCGCCACTGTCTTATTGGTCTCATCATCATTAGCTTTCTGGACCTCCCCACTCCAGTCCTCACTCTCCGTCGCCTGGCTTAGGGTCTCTGAACTTTCAGCCATGGTTTGCAGACAGTCTCCTGCAGAGCCTTGAAGTTTGCATGGTGGGCATGAGGACCAAAGTTTTGCCCTCATCTATTCAAAATGTTGTCCTCTTGCCCAATGCTTCATTTGAAGAAAAGGATTCACCTGCCTGGTTCATTTTGCAGGTAGCCAAAGAAGAATCTGGAAGAAGTAAAATATCCTGTTTGCAGAACACCAAAGAGATAAGTCTCACATAACTGGAGAATAAGCCCCTGTGTATATCTAAAGTCAAGATGGGTCCAAGGGACAAGACAGCTTGTTGTCCAGTCTCTGGAGTTCTGCTATGTAATGACAATCCTTCTAGAAGCTGACTGAGCTGTGCCTGCACCTTCAAATAGTACCTGACTCCCAGGCTCAGTTACTCTTGGCTCATTCTTGATGATAAATACAGCTGCATCAGTCCCTGCCTGGGGCCCTTCTGTACAGACAGACCCTGGATCTGCTAGGCAGGTGGAGCTCCCTTGTAACATCTGTACCTGGGTGCTTCTGTCCAGGGCCAGGTCTCTGCCCATCTCTTCCCAACCTGCTGCTGTGAATGCCCATCTGTGGCCTGGTGAGGTGCTGGTATCAACGTGTTGTCTGGCCATGGTGTCTCCATCAGCAGTCTCACTGCTATAATCCAAAACAACCAGTCACACAATTTAAAGGAAGGAAGATTTATTTGCTCACAGTTTTTGGAGATTTCATAAGTTCAGTCCATATCAGGCTGGGTGTGCGGAGCTCAAGGCATGGAGGCCAGAAACAGAGAGAGGGAGAAAGCAAGCTTCTGCTCTCGCATCCTAGAGACTGAAAAAGAGAACAAGGAGATGATTCAAAGACAAAAGCACAGTCCCTAAGGACATACCCCTAGGGACCCACCTTCTCTGGCCACACCACCTACCTAGGTTGCTACCCAGTAAGTCCTTTACAGTAGATTTATCTTCTGGTGAGATTACAACCCTCATGACTTAATCATATCAACTCTGAACATTATTAATACATGAGCTCTTCAGGGTTCATTCTCTAACCATAACACATGGAGAGATCTGAGGTAGGGGTCAGAAATCTGACTGTTCAAAAATCCAGCAATTTCCCTGTGTTCAGAAGTCACTCCCAAATCCCAGCCGGCCATCTCCTATCCTCAAGTGTGCCATGTGGGAAACTGAGCAAAACATTTGAGGGGCTCAGTACAACCTTGTGGTGAAAACCGACCTTTGCTATATTCCTGAGTAATCCTCTCAGGGCTCATTGCATGAAGAATGAAGTTCAAGTTCACTCCGCCTTTCGTGAGATCCCAGACATGCAGGTCTGCTTCAGGTTTCCTGAGTGTGTGAAGACTTTGCACGTCGGCTGGCCTTTCTTGCTCTTTCCTCTGCATGGAAAGTTCTTTCCTAATGTCTACTCTGAACCACCCCTCCCCTTTCATTCTTTAGATCTCAGTTTCAATTTCACCTCTTCAGACAGACTATCTCCAACTGCCTTTCTTAAACTAGATCTTCCCCTGAAATTCTCCGCCCACTCCTTGAGATTGTGTTCATCGTAGCCTCTGGTCACAGTTCAATATGTGGAGGTGGCTGTCCACCTTTTTTTGAGGTACTGGGGATTGAACCCAGGGGTATTCTACCTCCAAGCTATACCCCCAGTCATATTTTTTATTCTTTATTTTGAAACAGGGTCTCACTAAGTTGCAGAGGGCCTCACTAAGTAGCTGAGGCTGGCTGTGAACCCAGATCCTCCAGTCTCAGCCTCCCAAATGCTAGGATTACAAGTGTGCACCACCATGCCTGGCTTGTCCACCTCCTTTTAAAGTTATGTATCATCTGTCTGCCCCCAGCCTCAGGAGAGCCAGGGCCCCATCCATCTTGTTCACTCCTGGGTCTCCGCACCCACTTTGGGCTGTGGCATGTAGGAAATGCTCAGTGGTTTTTTTGTTTGTTTGTTTGTTTTTCCAACTGAATGAAGGAATCCCAACTTAGCAGATCGTTTTGCTTCCTGGGATAACTTCTCATTTCTGTGCTATGAATGACCCATCCCTAGTAGATTGAGGTGGAGTCAGAGGCAGCTCAAGCTCTGTAGGTTGGTAGCCATGTGGTCCATGCACTTACAATGTCCTTAGAATCCTTGGTGGCCTGAGACCAGCTCAAGGACCTAGACGTGCTGGCAAACTGAAACCAATGTGGACCAGTCTGAGCACCGACATACTCCAAAGGCAAAATGCTTTCTTTCCTGTCTGCTCTCTCCAAGGAAGCTCAGCCTTCCCGTGCCCCTGCCCTGTGATGATTCTCTACCCTCCTCTGCAAAGAGTGCAGCCTGAGCCTCAGTCAAGGACCACACCTGTCATTTGGAGCAGGAGGGAGACTCACCACAGTCACACTCATGGAGGTAGATGATGACAGGATCACAGGTTCGAGGCCAGCCTCAGTGAGATCCTCAGCAACTTCACGAGACCCTGTTTCAAAATAAAAAATTAAAAAGGGGCTTAGGGTGTGGCTCAGAGGTAAAATGCCCCTGGGTTCAGCTTCCAGTATATAAATAAATAAATAAATAAATAAATAAATAAATAAATAAATAGATAGATAAATAAATAACTGGCTGGCATGTAGTTTGGAAGTAGAATGCCCTTGAATTTCAATCTCCACTTACCAAAAAAGACCATCTGCCAAGTCAGCCCCATCTCTGTGTTTAGGTAAAGAGTTTAGGAAGAGCAGCAAGGTTTTAGTCTTTTGATCTGGGAAGTCTCTGGAAACTTCCCCAGGGTTGACAGTGGCTTTCTAGGGCCCAGAGGAAAGCGCCCTGGGTCTGGTCATTACCTGCTGGGCAGACCTGTGAGTCCCCTGGTCAGGGAGAAAGGTGTTCCGTCCCAGCTTGTTGGCTCATTAGCGTTTACTCCTCGTTTTTATGATGTGTTACTTAGCTCATAAATTGTCTGCCTGTCCCACGAGCCTGGGCAAAGTCCCCAGGCCATGAACTGGACATTTGAGCCACCGGCTCGGCCAGAACTCGGTGCCATAAATGTCCCATTCACCTCCAGCCCAGATGCTTCCCAGGCCGGGGAGTGGGTCACAGGTCCCTTTGATTAATGAGCTGCCGAGTGAGCCTGCAAACCCACTTTCCGAGTTACCCTAAGGATCATCACAAGCCCTGAGCAGGCCCGGGAAAATAACCATGCGGCTCCCTGGGGGCCAAACCAAGAGCAGAAAGCCTGTCTTGTGAGTCACTACATGTATTTACCCTGGAGAGTTGGATTGCGAAATCTCCCAGGCACCTGGCTGCCGCGACACCCACTGGGGACTTAAAGTGCCCCTCTGCCAGCAGCAGTCACAGGGGTGTTCTTACTGAAAAGGCCTTCCAGGGTGATTCTCCATGTTTAAAAGCAGCCCGGCAATCACTTCATGGTGGCTAGAACTCCCAGTGGGGCTCTAGGGTCAGGCTTCTCTAGGGAAATCGGAGTGACGGAGCCCTGGGGACACTGGGTATTCTCAGTGAACCTCTTATCTGGGAGGACATCTGATTTCCAGCTGCGCTTCGGTTTCCTAGCTCTTTCTTTACCTAAACGAGGTTTTCCACCAGGTTAGCAAACCTCCGCCTTCCAGTAGAAACCTTTATGGGTGAAGTGAGGGATACGGAACCCACTACGAACTTGATTCAAAATCAGCCCCAAGGAAATGGCATGGGACCCCAAGTCAAATCATGACACTGGATGGCTTCTTCTTGCGTCTGAGGGCGTGCACACTTCATCCACTCGTCTACGCATCCTTCCTTCCTTCCAGCTAGGATCTGCTGAGAACTAGTTACTATGTGGGCATGTCAGAGTGGGTCTTTTGCCAATCCTTGCTTGTGGCAAATTGGAATGTAGGGGGCACACTGATGATTCTACATGAAGCACAGACCCCTGCGGAAGCTACCGATCTCTTGGCCATGTGGCACATTTTCAGTCAAAGGAACCAGGCTCTTGCCAGGCTAGCCTGTGCTATGCAGAGAATGAAAATGGGAAGAGCTTCTCGTAAAGGCTACGAGCTGTTGCCCGTCTCCCTCTTCCTCTGGGAGATGCAGATTTCCACAGCAGGACTATAGAAGAGATGCCCGTGGGCAGTTTCTATTTTGCTAGTATTTTTGTTTCATGTTTTGTTTGAGGGTGTTTTATTGGGATTGTTTGTTTGTTTGTTTGTTTTGCGGTACTGGGGATTAAACCCAGGGGCATCATACCTCCAACTTATACCCCTAGCCCTATTTTTTCGTCTTTATTTTGAGATAGGGTCTTATTAAGTTGCAGAGGGCCTCACTAAGTAGCTGAGGCTGGCCTTGAACCTGTGATTCTCCTGTCTCAGCCTCCTAAATACTGGGATTATAAGGTTGCAACACCACACCTGGCTTTTTTTTTTTTTTTTTTTTTTCAGAAGATAATGCTCTAGGTCTTAGGTTACTCAGACTGGAGAAGATTTGACCTGTTACCCTGAACTTGAAATTGCCTCATAAGGGATGCAGTTATATAAATAATAGGGCTGATAAGAAGATAGTGGGGGCCTCATAGGAACAAACAGCTTCCTTTAGGGTGGAAACAGCTCAAGACTGAAGGGAAGAGGTCAGGGGAGCCTCCGCCGCACCCATAGGCAACCGTCTAGAAACTGAAGTTCTCCTGGGCTTAATGGGATAATAGGGGTCTTAGCTAGAAGACACTAGCCTGTTTTGAGGGTCAGTGAGTTTCTCCCAGTCCAGCTGGGAGGAAATTCAAAACCACCTCGACAACCTCTCTTGCCCGCAATGGGTTCTCCTGTCGACTCACTTGTTGTTTCAACCTAAGAAAACATCAGCAGGGGAAAATGTCTGTCTGTCTCTCTTCTCTCTCTCTTTCTCCCTCTCTCTCTCTCTCTCTCTCTCTCTCTCTCTCTCTCTCTCTGTCTCTCTGTTTTCTCTCTCTACTCTTTTTTCTCTCTCTCTTTTTCTTTCTCTTTTCTCTCTCTCTTCTCTCTCCTTCTCTCTCTTCTCTTTTCTCTCTCTCTCTCTCTCTCTCTCTCTCTCTCTTTCTGTCTCTCTGTTTTCTCTCTCTACTCTTTTTTCTCTCTTTCTCTTTTTCTTTCTCTCTCCTCTCTCCTTCTTTCTCTTTTCTCTCTCTCTCTCTCTCTCTCTCTCTCTCTCTCTCTCTCTCTCTCTCTCTCTCTCTCTCTTTCTCTTTCTCTCTCCCCCTACTTTGTGGCCAGATGTCTATCACTGTGATAAGGAGAATGGTAGGAAGAAAGAGAGGAGGAGAAGTGGAATTGTGACTTCTGTGACTTTTGTCCTTCCTCTGGTCTCTGTCACAGGTGACCACTGGCCACCGATGCCTCCCGCCAACTCTCTATCCTCATCAGCCATTGCCTTGTCCACACGATTTACATTATGATGTGAGACTATAATGCACCAATAAAAGCACACTAAAAAAAAATGCAACTCCTCACTTAAATGGCCTCCAGCTACTCCTCGGAGAAGCACCAGATCCTTAAAATGTGAGTCCGAAATTCCACTCCTCAATATAGACTCAACATAATTGAAAACGGGTGTCTGAACAAGAACTTGTACACCAATGCTCAGTGGAAACAACCCAAATGTTCATCAGTGGATGAGTGGACAACCAAAATGTGATATACCCATGCAATGGAATAGTATTTAGTCATGAAAGGGACAAAGTACTGGAACGGGATACAGTGTGCATGAACCTTGGAAATATCTATAAAGTGAAAGAAGCCAGACAAAAGGCCACACGCTGTGTGGTTTAATTTCTACGCTATTCAGAGAGGGCAAATGAGATGTTAGAGATGTTAGCAGGTTAGTGATTGCCAAGAGCTGAAGGGACTGGCTGCTAGTGGATAGACGGCTTCCTTTTAGGGTGAAAAGAACGTTCTGGAACTAGGTTGTTCCAGAACTAGTGGTGATAATTACACAACCCTGTGAATGTATAATAAAAGCCACTGACATGTGTGCTTTAGAATTCAAATGGTGAATTTTATGTGAAAGTCACCACAATTTTTAGGAAATTCTCAATGCGTCCTTCCATCAACCCACTCCCCACATCACCCCCAGTCATGATCGACACTTCCTACACCTCCTGTGATGGGAGGTGTGTGGGGCTCTGCCCACATTGGTCCCTTGGCCTCATGCAATCATCTCCTTTGCCTGCCCAGCTTCCTTCAGGAACCCTTGAAGAACCCCAGGGTTGGGCATGGTTGTCCCCCATTGAGTTCTGTGTTAATCAGCTTTTCATTACTATGACAAGATACCTGAGAAAACTCATCTAAAAAGAGGAGAGGTTTATTTTGGCTCATGGTTTCGGCCCACGGTTTCTTGACTCCATCGTTCTGAGCTTGGGGTGAGGCGGGCAACATTTGGTGGAGCAGAGCTACTTGCCTTATGGTGCATGGGAAGCAGGGATGGGGAGGGGATGGGGTGACAGGTACAAGATAGAGCCTCAAGGGCATGCCCCTAGGGACCAAATCCCTTCAAGTAGGTTCCACCTCTTACAGTTTCTGTTACCTCTCAATAGTCTATTTGGCTATGAATCCATCAATGAATTGGTCCAATCACTCCCTCAAAGCCCCCCTAATCATTGCTACATTGGGCCCAAGCCTTCAACACCTAAACTTTTGGGGGGCATTCTACATCCAAACCATAATACATTCCAACAGCTCCTGCTTCCCCCTACAGAGCAGGTCCCCCGGGGGTCTCTGCCTTTTTCTATCTGTACTGCTCAAACTCCAAGCAACCAGAAGACCGGGATTCACATGATATCCTTTGTCACACTCTCAGCATTGTGTCCGAGAATGAGAGCTTCGGTACTAATTGTGAGTTGATGAATCCCTAAACTGCTACACCGTCAGTATGCCAAGAACCCAAGCAATGTCTTCCTTAGAGTCTCACAGCCAGAGCAGCGTCCCTCCCGGCGCCACATTTCCATCTCATACACATTTCCTTCATACCCTCTTGTTCTTTCTCACTATTCACGGGGAAGGCATTTTTCCCATAGGAAAAAAACCATGTTATAAATGGTGATTCAGTTCCCAAACTCCCCACAGGCTTGACGTAACCCGTAAGGTACTTAAATACTTATAAACTGCTCACGCATGAGTTAAATGGGCTTTTGTGAGCTGAATGGGCACCCAAACCTACCACTTATAGCAGATCTTTATAAGGAGATGTGCTATGAACTAAAAAAATAAAAAGTTTTATAGTTTTATAAATATTTCCTATCCTAAAAACAAAACTGAAATGGGGGCTCTCTGCTTCTTTTTGTGGAGTTTAGTTGACCCCTTCTGAGATGCATAAAGGGAGAAGGCTCTTCAGCCAGGTTAAGATGGAGCTTAGGCCAAGAGAACAGTGGTACCTGCTGGGCTGACGGATGACCTACGTTTTCAATAGCCGTAAGAGACAGAACAAGGCCTCTGTAGCACTCCAAGTTCCTGCCTCCTTCACACACTGCAGATCTTGCCCTGTGCTCTAGTGATTCCTCAGGAGGACAACTAAAAGACTTCAGACATTGCAGGAAAGAGTCCTTCTAGCTTCCTTTCCCCAGCAGCACAAGTCTCCATAGATGCTGGCGCCCCCCTGGGGAGAGTTCCTGGGGAGGGTCTGAGAGCCACTGGTCCTTAGGAGCTCAGCTCATAAATCCTCATTTACCCAGATACTAAAAACATGCCATTTAAAGATTGCCTGGTCACTTCTAGTTTTAAGTTTGTTCAGCTCTGGTTATAAATGCAGCCCATTTGCAATTCCCCTGCCCTACTCCTGTTTCCTTTGTCCCTAAAGGGGGGCTAGGTTCTCAGAATGTCTCATTTCCCCACCTAGGGGAGGGGCATCTGGTCGTAGGTTGGCCTTTGTCCTTGAACCTCTACTGTGCTGTTTGCTGATTTCTAGCCTAGAATGAATCTAGTGGTATTGAAATGGAATCAGAGGTGCCCGTGTGAAAGCATGGTTGTGCTCACTTTGAGTGGATACATGTGTGGATTGTGAAGTGATTGCCGACTTCAACACCTTATACTGTTATCAACGATGTGCATGTGGTGAGAACACTTAAACCAATTTTAAGTACACAATACAGTATGTACATATATATATGCATATATATGCGTATATATTTGTCCATTAAATCATTTCAGAAGTCTCACGGTAAAGCAACCTGTGTAACTTTGCGGAGGTGGGGGCCGGGAGAATTTGTTCATCTTTCCTGCATAATCACATGCTTAGCCCACTCCAGAAATGTAACGTTGCTATGGTAAAATTATCTAACATACTGACCCTGTTAACGTTTTCTAATCATTCCTTCACAAACGTTTGCTTGGTTGGTTGTTGTGTTATTTGTTTTGGCGGAGCGTTGGCCTGCCCTGTCCCTTAATCTCCTTCAGTGGGAAACAGTTACCCTGCCTCTTCTGTCCTGTGTGACACTGGCATTTTGGAAGAGCTTTGAGAAC
This sequence comes from Graphiurus murinus, assembly GCA_004027655.1. NCBI lineage: Eukaryota > Metazoa > Chordata > Mammalia > Rodentia > Gliridae > Graphiurus > Graphiurus murinus. The sequence goes on from PVLC010002539.1 coordinate 42,494, forward strand.
TGGTTGTTTTCTACAGGACGCAGTTTTCAATAGGGGGGTGTTAAGAGTCTGGATAGAGAATGACTATGGGAGAAACTCATGCATTGGCAATGCAAAACTGTTCGGAGATGACATAATTGAATCGGAACGGTTCTAATCTCATCCTTATAAATCCATTGCTGGATTGATAATTTGAGTGGTTTTATTGGGTGGTAACGTAGGCAGACAGGGTATGGAGGAGGTGGGTCACAGGGGGTGAGGTCTTGGGGATTATATATGTCCATGGACCGCCCCCTCCCCTCCATTCTCTGCTGGAAGCAGCATCCTTCCTCCTGTCCCGCTGCTTCTGCTGCCATCTGTGTTTTACAGCCAGCCCTATGGGACTGAACCCCAATCACTCTTCCTCTAAATTTTGTGTGTCAGGTGTTTAGATCTCAGAGAGGAGAATGTTGACTGAAATGGGGAAGGAGACGTCACTGGAAGCTCCTGTCCACACCAGATAGTTCTTCTTAAGTCCCAACTCTGAGTCATGGGCTCCAAGTGGCCGGAGGTGGGCACCGGGCCGCTGTTGGCATGACCGCGCTCTCTTGGCCCCGTAGTGGGCATTGGTCCTGTCTTTTCCCTCTCGTGCCCCTTCATAGCTGTAGTTGCCTTTGTTCACTTTGAACTTCTCCTGCTTCTACCCTGGTGCCCAGTGTCTCCAAAATGACCAACTCCCTTGCCTGTCCTTGCTCCAGCACCCAGAGTTTGCAAACTCAACAGGGAATGACCAGCAGGATCCCCTGATGTGACACTATTCCATTACCTCCCCCCAAAGCTAGGGTTTGGCACCTTAGAAAGGCCTCGGGGCCATCCATTGGAGCCAGTGAACCCTAACCTATAATAAGTAAGAGCCAGGGAATTCTTTTACCAGTTACCAACTTGGTCAAGAGAGAAAAGGCCACCAGACCGGTGTCAGCAGCCAGTGATTCATTAGAAAGTGCTGGGAGCCTCTTTTAAAGATTCTTACACAATTATTAATATTTATAACAGAGATCTTTTTCTATGCCTGTGCTAGGGCCCTCCCTTCAGTGGAAAGTTGGTAATAGAGGGCTTCAGGGTAGGAATCATTGCTAATAATCACAGACTACCCCCTCGTAAACTGAGAGGACAGGGAGATCCGCCCTCGCTCGGCACCGTTTTCTTAGGAGAGTGGTGGACAACAGAGGTGGAGTTCTGGAATCCACAACCCGGAGCTCTGGAATCCGCAGACCTGTGCTGGAATTTCAGCTGCACGACTCATGGGCTTTTGCATTTGGGAGAGATGTTTAACCCTCTGTAAGCCTCATTTTCTTCATCTATCACACGGGCTGATGGTAATTCCCGTAGAGGGCACTGGATTACCAGAGAGAAATGAGATGACGCGTGGACAGAGCTGGCCTGGGGCAGGGGCTCGAAGGCGGTGCTGGTGTTGCAGGCTGGCTGGGAGCCAGGTACCTCTCAGGATTTTCTGGAAAAAGTGCTCCGATTAGGGTGGTTGCTTTGCTCCTCCTCTCCATGGTGCAAAGCAGCATGCACCCAACCTCCTGGCTAAGGCCCTCTCCCACCCGCCCCGTTGGCCTCGACTTCCACCTTGCACCCTTCAGTTCACCACTGGCTCTCCATACTGGGAAGCCAGGAAAGCAGAGTCACTTCCCAGTGACAAAGCCCCAGCTTCCCAGCTAGCTAGAAAGCAAGCCCCAAAACCCACGGCACGAGGAAGGAAGCAACTTTCTTGTTAGCTTTCCATCCAATGTCTTGGCCAGTTTCCTCGGAGGCAGCGGGCCTTGGGGCCACGTGCTGTCCGTGCCTCTGGGCTTCAGGAGGCAGCAGTGGTCTCAGCTTGGAGGAGTCTTAAGCTTTAGAGAGGTGCTGTTTGAGAGTGAGAGTGCCCTTGTAGAAATCTCCTGGGTCTTGTTCCTGCATCTTCACCTGCACCCTTTAGGGAGATCTAAAGAAGGATGATAAGGATTATCAGATACCTTGACCCCAATCTCTCTGCTCACCTACAGTCTCCCCCAGCAACATCCCCTGCTGCCACGTGAGCCTTCCACAAGCCAAGATGTCCTTGCCTGCAAGCCCTTAAAGCCCCTGGATGTGAAGATGTCTATGAGGAACGCCCTACCTTTCTGCACATGTTTCTTCCTCTCCTTTTCCACTCACCTTCAGCTCAGGCTCCCCAAATCTCACCTCATTTGCAAAGGAATAATCATTCTTGTTTGTTTTCGGAGCCCAGGCTGATTGTCAAACAAGGAGATCACATACTGCCAGGAGGCTTTCCCTTCCCAGGCCAGGAGGGAGGAGGGGTGGGAGCACTCTCCCTCACCACTCCGACACCCATAGCATGCAAATAGCCAGGGATTTCTCACCAGCAGGGCTCAAAGCTCCCTTCAGTTTGCATGAGGTCTGCTGTTCAATCACTCTCCCTGGAAAGGAAGGGCGGGCACTGAGCGGGAGCAGGTTGGTGTTCGCCTTTGAACTTAGGCCACATGCCCCAGGGGTAAGTGAAGGTATAGTTTGTTCTAAACAAGGGAGTGGGGGAGGGGGAGGAGAAAATCCCTCTCTTGAAGTTCTGCATTGGCCGGGCTCCAGGCAGAGAACAGCACGGCGGAGACTGCAGTCAGAGCTATTGAGAGCATATGTTATTCAGCGGCGAAGCATTCAGCCCTTAAGATCGTGCCCAGGAGATTGTTTTGTGGGTGGAAAGAAAGGAGTCTTTCAACCTCTCCCTTTGGCCTCTGCTGCTGTTTTGCTGAGCAGCTCTTTGGGAGTTTCCTCTTGGAACCATTGGTTTATGGCTCTCCAGATGTGCACAATGAGATGGTTTTGGGTTGTGGCTTTCCAGTTGTGCACGGACAGGAACATGAGCTCTCGTGAAGTTAGGGTCCTGTCTCTGCAGCCACTGAATGCCATTTGTTGTGGAGGATCACAAAGCTTAGGATCCGGAAAGGAGCTTATGGGTTGCCTAATTTAACCTCCTTATTTTACGGCTTGAAGACCCTGAGACCCCAGAGTGTGGTGACACGCTCTCTGCTTCTTGATCCCTGATGTCTGGAAGCAGACATCAGCCCTGGTCACATCCTGAGCCTGTACCTGCATACACATCTGCTTCAGGGCTGCAGGCACTTGGCACAACGAGGTGCCAGGAGACATCAGTGAACAGACGGGGATTCCTGGCTGCTCGGCTGCCAGGTCAAGCAAGGGAGAAAGAACTTGTAATAAACATACACAAATGAACGTACTCCATGGTAGGTTAGAAGGTAAGAAGCACTATCAGGAGGAAAGGAAAGAGGGAAGGAAGGGAAGGGAGGAAAGAGAAAATGTAGACTAGGTTTTAGATGGTAAATGAGGATAGATTTCACTGCAATAATATTAGTTGTCCATTGCTATAGAGCAAAATACTTTAAAACTTGGTAGCTTAAACCAGCATGCATTATCTCTTGGTTTTGGTTGTTGGTGGCTTGCACTTTGCGAGAGGCTTTGCTGAGTGGTCTCAGCTCAGGGTCTCTCGTGAGGTCACAGTCAAGACATGAGGTAGGGCTACTGTCATCTGAAGGCTTGATGGGCTTGGAGGAGCCACTTCCAAGATGGTGTACCCGCACACCTATTGGCAGAAGGACTAGGTCTTCCACATAAGCACCCTGTGTGGCTGCTCAAATGTGCTTACAACACGGCCCCTGGCTTCCTGCCTACAGAAGCTAGTAGTCAAGAGAGAAACAGAAGCCACAATGCCTTCAGGGTCCAGCCTGGGGAAGGCCAGATGGCCTAGCCTTGTAAGAAGTAAAGAAGTGACCAGCTGATAGCTCAGAAGGGATGGTTCTGAGAAAATGCCCTCAGATGAGAATAACCAAGTATTTTTTTTTAGGAAGAGCAAGGAGACCAGATGGCTAGAGTAGAAGAGCCCGAGGGAAGAACTATGAAATGAAGAGGTCAGAGGAGTGCAGGAGAGGCGGGAACATGGAGGCCAGGGGAGGACTTAGCCTCTGCTTCTGAGCAAAGCGGGAGGCACAGCAGCATTTTGAGCAGAAGAGCAGCATCACCGGACATCGCGGATATGCAGGGCAAGAGTGGAAGCCAGGAGGCTGTTTAGGAGGCTGTTGCCGTATCCCTGGAGGACCCAGTGGAGGCCCCCACAGGGTTGGCAGTGGAGCAGGGCTGCACTCTGGGCAGGTCCAGAAGGCTCATGGCTCAGATCACGCCTCAGATGGTATGTGAGGTATGACAGAGCAGCGGAGGATGACACCAGGGCCGATCGATGGCTGTCCCTTCCCTGGCTCCTTCCTTCCTTCCTTCCTTCCTTCCTTCCTTCCTTTTTTTCATTCTTTTCTTCCTTTCTTCCTTCCTTCCTTCCTTCTCTCTCTCTCTCTCTCTGCCCTCTCTCTGCTCTCTCTCTTCTCTTCTCTTCTCTACTCTCTCTTTGCCCTTTGTGGACCTAGAAGAAGCACCAGGGTCTGGAAAAGGGCTGGGAGCCCAGCCTGGATTCTCCCATGCTCATCTCTTCCCCCAGAAGCCTTGGATACTACGTCTACAGGTGGAGAGTGATGGTACACCCCTAAGTGAAAGGGATCCTGAGTGTCTGTGCTGGTGCTCAAAGCTTCTTAGGAGAAGGTGTCCTAACGCTGGAGACATCTGTAGTGTTTGGCAGTGCCATTTTGAGCACAGGAGTGTTGATCCTGCAGATAGAGGGGTTGAGCAGATAGTGTCTAAGAAGCTGGCGTGGGAGAGATGTCTGGGGAGGAGGAGGTGCGGATGGAAGGGTCCTGAGGAAATACTCCAGCAGAGGCCCGAACTTGTCGCAGAAGGATGCTGCCCACGTGCCACTTTTGCAGGAAGTGAGAACGCAGGCCCTCGGGTGATCCTCTTCAGGGATCTTGTCCTGTGGCCTAAACTATTCATATGAAGTGCAAAAACAGGTACAACTAAGCTATGCTGTTAGAAGTGAGGACAGTGCTTCCCCCCAGGGGTGGCTGTGGTGGGTGGGGTGCCCAGGGCGGGTGTCCTGGGGTGCCTGCATGTTCAGCTCCTTCATCTGGATGTGGGTGGGTGTCCTGGTCTCGCCAGCTGAGAATTCATCCTGCAGAGCAGTTGTACGATGCGCTCTTTTCCTGCACCTAGACACAGCTACAATATCTTTTTTTTTTTTTTTTTTTTTTTTTGTGTGGTACTGGGGATTGAACTCAAGGGCATTCCACCTCCAAGCTATACCCCCAGCCCTATTTTTTATTATTTATTTTAAAACAGGGTCTCACTGAGCTGTGGAGGGCCTCACTAAGTAGCTGAGGCTGACTGCAAACCCAGATCTTCCAGTCTCAGCCTCCCAAATGCTGGGATTACAAGCATGCGCCGCTACGCCTGGCTTACAATATCTTTTTAAAAAGGTAAAGGGAAGTTATTTTTTTCCCAAAAGCATGACTCCCACTTGGAAACAGACTCCCTGTCCTGAGAGGGTCGCCCATTTCTGCCCAAGTTCCAAATTTTTTAAGCAGAGCAGAATTAACAAATAAAACTACCTGTGGCCGTTGACTGCTCATAGATAAGAAGGGTTGGCTTAGTTGTGTCTGTCTGGGGATTCTATGCCAACAGGTGCACACGGCACTTACTCTTTGAGGTCTAGTTTCTTGCACCGTTTCTCTACCCTGCTGCACGTAGGTGCCGATCTTTCTCTCTCATTGTTGTACAATTCTCATTCGTGTGAACGGAACACAATTCATTGATTCATTCCGTTTTCTTTGCATAGTCTCCAGTTTGGGCTACTATAGATAGCACTGCTAGGATCGATAGCTGCCCTACTATGTGCCTTGCCATGAATACCTGGCTACATTGCTCTTGGATGTGCACCACCCCCCCCAGACACACACACAAAATTCAAGAGGCCACCTCAAAGCCATCCAACAGTTGGGATTGGGTTTTTGCTGGGAGACTTGGCAGGCAAAGGTCTCCAGGGTATATCCCAGGGAGTGAGAGTTCCTGGTGTCTTAAAGCAACTTCTCTGCACTTCTACAAGGTGTGCAGTGGTGGCCTGAATCACCCTCAGCCACCACCCTGCCTTGCGGATCGACCGCCTACGGCTCTTCCCCGCCCACTTTGGAGAGGCTGGCAGACATTAAGGGGATGGATGGGTCATCTCCTCTTTCTGGCCTATGCCAAAGGGCTCCCAGAAGTGCAGGGAGGGGTGGGGGAAGCTCCCTTGCGTGCTAAGCCAGCTGCACTGAGCAGGTAGGGCCGGGCCGCCCTGCGGGGGAGCACCCAGCCCCTTCCCACCTGCAGGCTCATCCAGCACCTCGACAGGCTGCCCCAGTGGGGAGCGGTGATGTCATCGCCAGGCCTGAACAATCGGGCCTTTCAGGGCAGGACGATAACAATCAAAACAGTATGTAAGGGCCTGCCACGCAAGAACACACACGCTCGGCGCCCCTGAGAGGATCTGAAAGCTGGGGGGGAAGTGGAGCTTGTCAGGAATATGCAAGTCTCTCTTTTTAATCAGCCAGCTAGAGAATATAGCCTGGAGAGCCAGGCTGCGAGTTGGGTTACCTGGATGCTCACCTGTCAGTTCTCAGAGAAATCCACTATTCAATCCACCACCTCCCTCGGGTGCCTCACCTTCAGGCCCAGAGCTAAACCCCGAAAACTGAGCAGCAATCCAGGGTTGAGGTTCAAGCAGGACCATCCTACCGCACAACTGCAGGAGGCGCCACCTGTAAGAATGTAAGGTGCCCCTGGAGTGGCGTGGCCATAGGGAGGTTGACCACTGTCTTCAGACTTTGGAGAGAAGGCCTGGTGGTTTCCAAGCCCTGTTCCCTGTCCCTACATGCAAGCCCAGGAATCTGTCTTGCTGCAGCCGGGATCTCTAGAAGACTCACTGGACTGAACCGCCCTGCAGAGAGGCGCCTGCAATCATGGGGTGGTTTGTAGGCACAGCCGGGGCTGTCTCTCTTGCTGGACATTTGTTGAGGAAGCCAACTTAATCTGAACTGTTGCTTCCTGTATATTGGTGGATCCTGACCAGGGGCGATGCCGCCTTGCAGAGGACCTGTGGCCATCTCTGTAGATACTGTGGTGGTGACAACTAGGGGAGACTCTTGGCGTCTTGTGGGTAGAGGCTGGGTTTGCCGCTAACCCTCTGTAATGCAGAGAACAGCTCCACAACGAACAATCAGTGATTCTAAATGTCCACAGGGGTAATGTTGAGGAACCCTGCCGTGGATGAGCTGTTCCCATTCCATTAAACCCTGGAGCTCTCTGGCTAACAGCTCCACCTCTCCTTCTTGCCCTCTCTGTAGACCAGAATGGGCCAGAACCTCAGCTCACTAGCTGAACAGATAAGTCCCCAGCACCTGCTCCTCTGCTGGGGACTTGAGCCGGGGAACGATCTCTCTCTACAATGAACCGATGGATCTGTGTGAGGCCTGGAGGTTCCAAAGCATAGAGGCAGAGATTCAGAGGTCCTGCTCTGTCCCGCTGGCTAACCCTGGGGACTCACTACTTAACGCACCGTGCCTCGATTTCCCCACCTGTGAAATGGGAATAATAATGATAGACAAATGCTCAGGCCGTCGAGGGAAAGAAGCATGTGGCCACATGTAAAATGCTTACAAACACGCCCGACACTTAGTAACACTCAATAAACGGCAGTAAAGATCATAATCATTTTTTTAATTCTAGCCGGAGGACCTCAGACTCCCTCTGATGGGCGGGGTAATGAAAGGCTCCAGCTGGTTTCAGCCGCAGGTTGTTGCAACGGGGTCGGGGGTTGGGGGAGGGTGCCCATGAAGCCCCTGGCACATGCTTTTTGCTGATTCACACTGGAAGCTTCTCTCAAGGTTCAGGTCTTGAGGCCTTCTTAAGTGAAAGGTTTGCACGTAGAGATGGCTGATAAACAGATTTCAAGGGATTCCCCTGTGTGACTGGCTCAGCACCAGAGTCTACCTCCCAAAGACCGGACCAGACCCCTGGGGTAGAACCTCATGCTTTTGGCCTTGGAAAGAGCCTGGGCTGAGGGTAGGGCTTCAGCTTTTATTGCTCTGATTTTCCATTAAACAAACAAACAAACAAAACCCTCAATTCCACTAGGAAAGACTCATAGAGGACGGGTGCGGAGGGGAGAGGGGCTCTGGCCCTGTGTGTTCTATGCTGCTAAGTGTGTGCTGGCTTTGACTTGGGGACAGGGGACCACCTGGGTCACCCCGCCTCCTCATCTCACGAGCCTTTGCTTCCTCTTTCCCTTCTTCCTTTCTGAAGTGTCTTCCTCTCCCTCTATCTGTTCAAAACTGTCCCCCTCCTTCCAAGTCATCTCGAACATCGCTTTCTCAACGAAGGTTTCCGGGGTCAGCCATCTCTGCTGTGCTTGGAGCCTCCCTCGTGGCGGTTAGCAAGCTGTAAGGGGCTCTGTGCAGGCCGGTCTTTTTGCCCCTTATTCTATTGCAAACTCCTTGAAGTCGAGGCCCTTCTTAGCGTCTTTCTCTGTATGTGGCATGAGTTCCTGCACATACTGTGGTTCAAGACTCAGGACCTGGGTCTGGGGTCTGGAGTCACTCCTAGAAAGGGCGCCTAGCTGGCCAAGTTCAGGGCCTGGTTCCCACCAGGAGATCCTGAACTGAGAACTGTGCAGAGGACCCGCCGGTGTAGAACTCCATGTGATCCGGGTGGCCACCGGGATATAGGGTAGAAGGCCCGAGTTCCAGGAGCCGTGGGCAATGTCAACAGTAGCTACCATGTGACGGGCACCTGTCCTTGGGGCTTGGGGCAGGGACCCGCACCCTGCAAGTGGGGACTTTGATGCCTGTTTTATAGATGAAGCAGAGGCTGGCACTATGTCACAGCAGTGTACCCGGGGCCCCCACCCAGGTGCCTTTGACACATGTAACAGGCTACATGGCTTCCAAAGGCATTGAACTTATCTGACCCCCATGCTGAGCAATGAGACCTCCAGGGGCTCTTACAACCCCAGTGTTGTCTGGTTTTTTTGGGGGGGGAGGAGCAGGGGCTTGGTACGAGGAGTTGAACCCAGTGATGTTCTACCTCCAATCTATACCCCCAGTCCTTTTTATTTTTTATCTTGAAACAGGGTCTCACTAAGTTGTTGAAAGTTGCTGAGGTTGGTCTCAAACCTGCGATCCTCCTGTCTCAGCCTCCCAAGTACCGGGATTACAGGCGGCGTGTGCCACCATGCCTGGCTTGCCTGACTTTTTAACTTAGCCAGGTGGGGAGCTGAGCAGGAGGAGGATGCTGGAGATTGAGAGGGTTTTGAGGGGGAAAGCAGGCCAGGTTCCCGGCTGCCTGTTGGCCTCTAAGAAAAGGCAGAGTTTACTTGGGGGATCGGTGTTCTCTGAAGACAAGGGCAGAGGAAGGGCAGCCTTTCCCACCCAGCAGCCTGGAAGGACCCTGGCCACGTCCCTGAGAGCCAGGAAGGAGAGAGACAAGTGGAAAAGCTCCCCCACCCCCTTCCCAGGCTGTTTGCTTCCGCGCTTACTTCCAGATTGAATAGGCCCAGCCAAAGAAAGGGCACCCTTTACCCTGCCCGCACCTCCTTGGCACCCCTCCTGGCCCAGCCCCCTCCATCTGCCAGGAGTCAATATTTGTGAGGGAGCCCAGCCCCTTCCCCACCCCCTCACAGGTCTCCCCACCCCCGGGGCTTTCCAGCTGCCTCCTCGCCCCCGCCCGGAGCAGCCTGAATTACTGCTTTGTGTCCCTGCCCAGACCCAGAGCAAAGTGTCTGCCACTGTCCCTGCAGGGAGGCCCGCCTCTTCCACCTCTCTGCAGAGCTTAGCCAGCGTCTAGGTGTCCCTCAAGGCCGGGCAGGAGATGGCAGCCCTGCTGGAGCAGACCTGACCTCCACTGGGCTGGTGGGTATCACAGGGAACCTTTCTCTCTGGAAGGGAGGTGTGTCCCAAAAGTCAGAAGGTGGGAACTTTCATGAGACCACTGTCGCCGGTGTTGGGTAGGATCTTGTATCTTCAAACATCTGCTCAGCCTCCAGGATTCTGCCTACCCCATTAGCAGACAAGGCAAATTAAAATTCTTACACACACACACACACACACACACACACACACACACACACACACACCCCAGCTAGCCTCTGCCACTTACCCCTCTGTGTCTCCAAGGATGACCCACTCATACCATTTGATCTGGGACCATTCATTCTGGGGTCACTGAGTCCTGCTTCTCAACCTCAAGGGGAATGAACAAGACTGTTGGGGCACCCCGACTCCTATCACAGGGGTCACACTGCTTTCAGGAATTCAGACTCACTCCTCAGCAGATCCGTCTACACTCTGCTGCTTAGATTACCCTCTGAGGCTCACCTCTTCCTCCCCGAGACACAGGAGTAAAGTGTCCCGGGAATAAAGTGCCCTTTTGGTCACCTTCCTCCTTGCCAATTGCTTTTCCACTTCTGCTACTCTTTAGGCTTAAAAAAAAAATTTTTTTTTAAGTCTAAATAGGCTAGGAAGGAAACTTTAAAAACAAACCAGTATTGGAGCGAGCCTCAGTAATTCTCCAGCTCTGCCCCTCCCTGGCAAATTCAGATTTCTGAGGGGAAGGAAAGAAGTTTGGACACCTGGGCCAAATCTAACTCCTCCGAGGAGGCCACCTTCCCCAGGAGACCCTTGGCTCACCTTCCCAGGTGAGGCCTCGGCGGGTTGTTCTTGCCCTGGGGTGCAGTGCGGCACCCAGGAGCCACGAGCCCAGCCCAAGGACACCCTGCTCGGTAAACCCTCCCTCCCGCCTCCCCCTTCTCCTTCCCTGAAGGCCCCTTCCTGGCCCTTCTTGCAAGATTTCCTTCCTCCCTGCTGCCAGTCAGAGTCTGGTGAAGGTCATCCCTGGGCCTGGCCGGGCGCTGAGGGGCACTGTCGGGGACCGCCTGTGGTTTCTCTTCCCAAAGAGCCCTTCATCCCTCCCTCCCTTCCCTCCCGCTGACCTGCCCTGGTGGAGACCAGTAATGGTGTCTTTGTGCTGCTGGGGACGAACAAAACCCAGAACACAGCAGCTCCAGTGTCCTCCGCAGGGCGCCACAGGGTTGGGTTGGACCCCCAGCTTTTTGAATCCCGTTGGGAATTCTCCTAGCCCCTCCTGGAAAGGAAACCTTTCCTTCCTCCAGCGTGCAAGGACGCAGGCCACCTAGCCCCACTTACCCAGGCCCACGGACCCAGGGGTGCTGGCCTGGAGTGTTCCGTTAGGTTGGAAGCACGGAAGGGCGGAGGCGGGCATAGTAGGACTGCAGGGAGCTTGGGGTTTCCTCCACGCCACCAGCTCCCTGGGATGCTCGCTTCCCCTTCTCGCCTATTCCTGCCAGCAAGGCCAGGCCTCCTGCCCCGAGTCAGTACAGAGCTGACCTTCCCCAGCGTCCTTCCCTGCCAGCCTGAGCCCAAGCCTTCTTTCCCTTCTCACCCAGCACACGATACCCTCCTCACTTCCAGTGATGCATCCGTCATCCTGACAGTCCACTGAGACTCCTGCCCTTTGTCTGCTGGGCTCCCCTCCACAGCTTTCTGAATCAAGTTCTATGTACAGGGAGCTCTCAGTCTGCGGACTCTTGAACGCATCCACTAGTGGTCCCTGATATCTGCGGCTTCCAACCTTCGCTGGGAATCGGGTTAGCAGGAAAGGAGCTCAGCCGCCTCCACATCCTCATCTCCCCAGGGTTTCCCCTAGCCCTTGGTTTTTATCTTGAAACAAGGTCTCTCAAGTGCTGAAGCTGGCCTGGAACCTGTGATCAGTCTCCCAAAGGCTAGCTAAACCCCTAGCCCTTTGTTTTTATTTATTTAATTTTTAAAAACAGGGCCTCCTTAAGTTGCTAAAGCTGGCCTGGAACCTGTGGTCAACCTCCCAAAGGCTAGCTATACTCCTAGCCCTTTGTTTTTATTTTTTATTTTGAAAAACAGGGTCTCCCTAAGTTGTGGAGGATCTCACTAAGTTGCTGAGGCTGGCCCGGGACCTGTGATCCTCCTGTCTCAGCCTCCCAAGAACTGGAATTACAGGCTTGTACCACCATGCTCGACTGTTCATCCCCTTTGATGACCCCTGAGGCCAGAGGTTCTCAGCACTGTTGCACCCTCTTACAGGGCCCCCCAATGTCACAGTTCATTGGTACCCGCAGCATGGGGCCGGGGGATTGGCCTTTGCTAAGACGCCCTGGTGATTGGAGCCGTAGCCAGGGCTGAGAGCTGTGGATTAAAATCATGCTTCTGGCTCATGTGAGTGGTGAGGAATAGAAGGCACAGAGGGGACCTTCCGTTGGGTCCCCCCCCCCACTCCACTGCTTGCAGTTGACATCCACCAGATGCACATGATAGAGTGGACAAGAGAACGTTGGCTGGGCCAGGGCCTGGGTCACACGTGTGTGTGTAGGTATGGGTGTGTGTGCACTCGTACACGTGTGCATGCGTCAAATTGACACGGGCTACTTGCAAAAGCGGGAGAGGCAGACAGACTGTAGGCCTTGCTGTGAGGGCAGACGCCGAGCAACACTCCAGAGAGACGCCATGATTGCCCGGCAAGGCCGCACCGTGCCAAGAAAGGCCTGGCAGGATCCAGGGGCACCGCACCCTCTGGACCGGAAGGCCTGGGCCAGCGCCGGGCAGGGCAGGAATGGAAGAATGGGGTTTCTGTGCTGCTTATCGGGATGGCGGCTCCCGGACAGGATGTGGAGAAGGCCTCCACTGCCTGCCCAGGGGACGGCTGTGGTTAGTGGCATTGTGGCAAGGACTTTGACCAGGGAGCATCACCGTGGACCTGGTGACATTGGGCTGGCAGCTCTGTGGTTACGCCTGGGGTAAGTTAAACTAGGCTACCTGAGGGTGTATAATAAATAAGTCTCAGTTGACTCCCTGCCCAGGCCCTAACCTAGCAGATACCCTTTGGAAAAAACAATAAGACTGTTCCCAGAGGCCTTGGATAAAATCTTGAGTGTCACCCAGAGGTGACCCCCAGAGATCTTAATCCAACCAGATTGTCCATATAGCGGAACAGGAAAACCCGGGTGCCTCCAAGTGCCCCCCTCTCCTGCCCACCAATGCTCATCTGTCTCCTCCATGTCCAGGCAAGTAGCGGGTCTCCAGCCATCTACTCGGCTTGGTGGGGACGGAGCCTAGAGGTGACCAAAGCGTGCCATCCCAGGAGAAGCAAGAGCCCACTCCTCCAGGGAATGTCTGTGTGACCCAAATAGACCTCCAACATATGCACCAGAAAGACCTGCCCAGGGCTCAGTAGTTCTGGTCAAAACCTTAAAGTAATGTCCCACCCCTACTTCTTGGCTGGTGGCAAGACACGTGGTAGCTCGGGCTGGTGCTACGAAAAGCCAGCATAGCTTTCCGCTGACTGTGGTACCTTTCCGGGGTCCCCCTCTGTGACTCTACTCTCAAGCTCCCCTAGACCTTCTCCTGGTGGAGAACCTCTGCTGAACTGGGACCTTGCAGCGAGCTTCTGCCTGGCCTCCTAGCTCTCCTCTGGAATTTCCATGGGAGTCTCCATGGACTTAGAATTTGGACCTAAGAAGTCTGACTGAGCTGGGCGTGGTGGTGCACACTCGTAATCTCAGTACTTGGGAGGCTGAGACAGGAGGATCGAAGGTTCCTGGCCAGCCTCAGCTACTTAGTGAAGCCATCTGCATGTTAGTGAGACCCTGTTTCAAAATAAAGAATAAAAAATAGGGCTGGGGGTGTAGCTTGGAGGTAGAATGCCCCTGGGTTCAATCCCCAGTACCACAAAAAAAAAAAAAAGTCTGACTGCTCCCAAACTTCAACTACCACATGCTGGACTGTGAGGACTAGGGGGAGGGACAGGGCATGCCCAGGGTCTGTGATTCCATCTGGTCAGATCTTTTTGCAGCCCTTGACCCATGAGGGTAGGAGTCAGCAAACTATGGCCCATGGGCCTAATCTGGCCCTCCACCTGTCCATGTAAATAAAGTTTTATTGAGACACAGTCATGCACAGTTGTTTACATATGGTCTGTGGCTGTTTTGCCCATATAATGGCAGGGTTGAGTAATTGAAACCAGAGACTCAATCACTCATAAAACCTAAAATATTTGCAATCTAGCTTTACCTTTACCAAGAAAAAAAGTGTGCTTATTCTTAGCTCAGGGAATGGGGGTAGAGCATGTCTGAGTCCCCTCCCAAAGAAGGAAAAGGAGGGAGCGGGCTCAGGTAACATGGTCGGGGGTTTGGCAAACTCGCAGAGAGGCAGCAGATCCTGAGCGATGAGGAAGTCCTGGCCAGAAAGGTGGGATATCTTCTTGCGTGTCCACTTCCTTTAGGAACAGCCTTGTCTGCAGCCTGGGGAAATGAATCAATGGCCCTGCTAACCCAAAGACATCATAACAGTTCCTTTATTAAGGACTGGTCATAATTTTTCAGATGCTTTCTTTTAATCAATTAGTTAATTAATTTATAGTACTGGAGATTGAGCCCAGGCTACACCCCAGCTCTTTTTATTTTGAAATGGGGTCTTGCTAAGATGCTGAGCACCTTGCTACGTTGCCAAGGCTGACCTCAAACCTGCGATCCTCCTGTCACAGCCTCCCAAGTGGCACACGCCTGGGATTGCAGGCCTGCACGCGCTGCCACACCTGGCTTAGATGCCATCATTTTTATTTATTTATTTATTTATTTATTTATTTATTTATTTATTTATTTATTTATTTATTTTTTTGCGGTACTGGGGATTGAATTCAGAGGCGTTCTACCTTCGAGCTATACCCCCAGCCCTATTTTTTTTATTCTTTATTTTGAAACTGGGTCTCACTAAGTTTCGGAGTGCCTCACTAAGCAGCTGAGGCTGGCCTCAAACCCGATCCTCTGGTCTCAGCCTCCCAAATGCTGGGATTACAAGCGTGCGCCACCACGCCCGGCTTAGATGTCATCATTTGATAAGGTGACAGGTGCATGTGGAGGGGAGACATTGCAAAGCCATCAAGAAGGGGCAGGATGAGTTAATTAAATGGACGACGTGCCAGCTCAGGATTGACAAATGCGAGACTCTGATGGGGCCGGGCTTTTTCTAAGAGCCTTCTTGAAGTGGTCCAGGGTGGGGGCTCCCTCACTTCCGATATCCATAGCCATGAGCCCCAATGAAGCTTGTGTACATGAGAAGGAGCTAGGAGATAAAGGCCAACCTGGGGGCGGGGGAGATGCAGCCCTCAGACCAAATGGAGGTTAAATATTAAATACTGGGGACTCTCCTTGGCGTTATTTGCTGGAGACTGGCCCAGAGACCGGAGCTGGCCTGACGAGACCCAGTGAGTGTGTCCCTGTCGCAGCCCTCCTCATGCCCTGGAGATCCTGCTGATCGGATGGCCCCCATGGAGAGGCCCCTCGGAGCCTTGTCTAGGGAACTTTCTGGGCAGATAGTCTCAAACTGCCTTCCCGTCGCACTTGGCCCGGCCCTCTATCCCTCTCATTATGCCTCAGTTTCCTCTGCAGTTGACGCTCGGTTGACACACAGTCATTTGCACCCTATGCAATGAAGACTTTTCATGTACAATCATTACAAAGCCTAACTACACATCTTGTCTCGCTTGCTAAGTTAAAGCACCCCTGAGGCCAGGTCCGGGTCCAGGTCTTGCTTCTCATTCTGCTTCCCCCTCCCTTTTGCACGCCGATCCCTGGTTTGAGCACAAAGCCAACTCTCACAGACAGGCCCCAGCCAGCTGACCCTGTCACTCAGCAGAGGCAGGAGGCCAGAGTATCACAGTGAGCACCAGCCGGGCCCAAGGAAACAGCCCGCACAGAGCTTATGGGGAAGCCAAGCCCAGAGCCAGATCAATGCCACCATCAGATTCCACATCTGCATTTCTTTGTGCTACTTCTGAAGTCACTTCTGGATAAAATGCGATCTCCCTGTCTCTGTGTTATGGGGGAACAGAAACCAAACCGCACCAGGTACCCGGGTACCTCGTATGTGCCAGGGACTTTGTAGGCATCACAAGTCACCGGCTACCTCAGCATCCATCCTCCAAGGTAGATGTTACCATCCCAAGCTGTCAACAAGGGACAAGGTGTAGAAAGTAAGATGATCTGTACAGAGGTGTACAGCCAAGTGTACAGGACTCGGGCCATCCTGACACCAGCCCAGGTGTCCCCTGCACCTGAAGGGTACAGTGCCACCCGGGACCCAGGACAGGATGAGGGGGAGGGGGATCCAGGACTCTTCCTCCTGCAGCAAGGGCTGGCTACCTACAGGCTGGCACTAACCAAACTTCTTCCACCTGTTGCAGGTCCCCGCCTGGCTCCCTGGCACCAAAGGAGGGAGGGCTTGGGTCTTGACCAGGGGACCCCATCTGAGTGGGTTCGGTCTAGTCAGAAGCTTTTATGTGCCTTCTTGGTTTTTCAGGAACTTGGCCATTGGAATTGGGATCCAGAACTTCCCGGAGGGCCTGGCCGTCAGCCTCCCCTTGCGTGGGGCGGGCTTCTCCACCTGGAGAGCCTTCTGGTGAGTGGACGGGCGGCAGGGGGTTTGGGAGGTCACCAGATGTGATCCACCCCCCCCCTTGAAAGCCAATTTGGGGCTTCTGGTAGAACATCTGTAACACAAGGGAATACTGCAGCCAAGGCGGGGGACCCTTGGGAGTAATCTCATTTCCTGACCCTCAGCCTGCGGGGCCTCAATGAGCGGGGGCTGTGTTCATCCACATTGGATTTTCCCCTTGGGTTCATCTACTTTAAATGTCACGTGCCTTCATGGACAATCACATTGCCACAGCCTGGCCCCACGGTCATTCCAGTAGCTCCTCGTGACCCTTCACTGTGGGTACAGGAGCGGACAGCAGGACCTGGGGTGACGGTGACTGTCACCCTCATGCCCTGTGTGGTTACCTTCCCCACCGGGGCTTTCTAGTCTATTCCCTAACAGAACACTTTCAGTGTCAACGATGAGTCGCTGTGTTTCAAACAAGGGAGCTCTGCTATGCTACGGTTGGCTGACCATCCCGAGGCACGGGGCCCATCAGTGGTGACTCGGAGACCGGAAGTCTGGTGATACTGAAAGGTTTCTGGCCTCCACTCAGGGTCCCAAGCCTGAGACTCCTCTTTGTTAAAACACCCACTACTCCAGAAGGTGTAGTCAGAGCACTTTAAAAGAATTGCTAATAACAACAATTTAAAAAGGCCTTCCAGCCAGGTGTGGTGGCGCACCCTTGTAATCCCAGTACTTGGGAAGCTGAGACAGGAGGATCATAGGTTTGTGGCCAGCCTCAGCTACTTAGTGGGGCCTTCTGTAACTTAGTGAGACGCTGCTTCAAAATAAAGAACAAAAAATAGGACTGGGATTGTAACTCAGAGGTAGAATGCCCCTGGGTTCAATACCTAGTACCATAAATAAATAAATAAAATAAAAACGCCTTCTATTTTCTGGGGCTTCGTGACTTACAAGTTCTGGCACACACTTAAATTATTTTATTTGCACCTCTGCTATCTCTTTCTCCACTGTTGGAGTCTACCAAATAGAAGATTTGGGCAAGGTCCGGCCACCGTGGCCTTAGAGGTTTTTGTATCAATGACAGCGCTATGGCTGACATTTCACACGCGGAAGGAATACCGGGAAGAAAGGAGGGGAGAGGGCGGAGCATTTGTGGTCAGCATCCAGACCCCGAGATGAAACTCACTCCTGTCTGGGCTTGACGTCAAATCCACATTTTCCTGAAGCAACAAAGCCAAGGCCAGGAATTGTAGAAACCATAGATCTACCAGTTCTGCTGGTCTGTGCATAAAAGCACGGGGAGCCAGGAAGCAGCGGCCCTCTTGGAGGATTCTGCAGCAAAGGCAGGGAGGGGCAGGGAGGGGCTGGGGATTTAGAGTTCTTACCAGTTGTCCTCTCATCTGGGAAGCTGGTG
>PVLC010002539.1:60422-76975 GCA_004027655.1 Graphiurus murinus
TTTTTTTTTTTTTTTTTTTTTTTGCAGTACTGGGGATTGAACCCCAGGGAATACTACCTCTGAGCTACATCCCCAGTCCAATTTTTTTATTCTTTATTTTGAAACAGGGTCTCACTAAATTGCGGAGGGCCTAAGTAGCTGAGGCTGGCCTGGAACCCAGATCCTCTGGTCTCAGCTTCCCAAGTACTGGGATTATAAGTGTGTGCCACCATGCCTGGATGCTCTTGAAATTCTTAATGCTCATGTGTGCTGCTGTTTCAACCCAAGCTCATTTGATTTCAAGCAGCAAAGTCTCACTCTTGCTAGCTCAAATAAAAGGATTTTCATTCCCTTTTTGTCCTTCCTTCCTTCCTTCCTTCCTTCCTTCCTTCCTTCCTTTCTTCTTTCCTTCTTTTTCTTTCATGTGTGGTCCTGGAGATTGAACCCAGGGACATTCTACCTCTGAGCTACATCCATAGCTCTCTCTAATTTTTTTTTTTTTAATTTTGAAACAGGGTCTTGCTAAGTTGCTGAGGATCTGTCTCACTAAGTTGCTGAGGCTGCCCTTGAACCTGAGATCCTCCTGTCCCAGCCTCCCAGGTACTGGGATTACAAGTACGTGCCACCAAGCCTGGCTAAATGAGATTTCTGAAAAGGAGAAACCTCATTGTAATCTAAGAGAGAGTTTGGGGGTGGTGTTGGCAGGTTGTCAAAACCCCTGTGGCCCAGTAGGGCAATTTCTGTAGCAACAATGGAGATTGCTGCTCTGTCAAAAAGAAACCAATAGTGGCCTGAACCCCCTTGTGAGATACCCAGGCCGCTCCTAATCAGTGTCCTGTCACTCCAGGTAGACGTCAAGTGATGAGTGGCTGTATTACATGCGGGAATGCTATTAATCCATTAAAGGGATACATACTTCAAGGGTACACCTTGGAAACATCATGCTAAGTGACATAAGCCAGCTGAAAAGGACCACATTTTAGATGACTCCAATTTATATGAAATAAAGTGGCAAATCCACAGAGGAATAAAAAAAAAAAAAAAAAAAAAAAAAAAAAAAAAAAAAAAAAAAAAAAAAAAAAAAAAAAAAAAAAAAAAAAAAAAAAAAAAAAAAAAAAAAAAAGGAGACTCATGGTTTTCCAGGGGCTGAAAGGAGAAAGAAACCAAGAGTTGGTTGCTAATGTGCATAGGATTTCTTTCTGGGGTGATGAGAATGATCTGGAATTAGATCGTGGAGATGTTTGCCCAACCGTGGGAACATACTAAAAGCCAATGAGTGTGTATGATTTTTAACTTGACCTTTATTGGTGCACTGTAGTCTCACATCTTAATGCAATTCGGAGTGACAGGGACACACAGCACACAGCACTTCCCCCTTGGCTCTCCCCTCCCCCACTCAGGATACTGAGATTGGCAACGATAATTTCACACGTGCACCTAACACCAACATAGACATTGAATGGCATTGTTAAGTGGTGTGTGAATTATATCTCAGTGAGGCTGGGGTTTTTGTTTTTGTGGTATTGGGGATTGAACCCAGAGGCACTCTGCCTTTGAAGGATGCCCCCAGCCCTATTTGATTTTTAGTTTGAAACAGGTTCTCACGAGGTTGTGGAGGGCCTCCCTAAGTTCCTGAGGCTGTCCTTGCACCTGCAGTCCTCTTGTCTCAGTCTCCCAACTACTGGGATTACAGGCAGGTGCCACCACGCCCGGCTCATGCGGTTGTTTTAAAGACAGTGTAGGAAATTTAAAGCTGTAAAGGCAGTTGGGGGCAGGGTCTGCACCAGCTGGGGAGGGCGGGCACTGCCCTGCTCAGGTAGGATGCGCAGTGATAGCCATTCATTTTCAAGGGTTGGACCAAGGACGTGGGCATGGGGAACTCCTGCGTGGCTCTCTAGCCCCCATCCATGTCTGTTCTCTCCTTAGGTACGGGCAGCTGAGCGGCATGGTGGAGCCGCTAGCCGGAGTCTTCGGTGCCTTTGCCGTGGTGCTGGCTGAGCCCATCCTGCCCTACGCGTTGGCCTTTGCGGCTGGTGCCATGGTCTTCGTGGTCATGGATGACATCATCCCTGAAGCCCAGATCAGGTGGAGAGTTTGTTCGGGGCCCCGCCTGCCAACTGCCCTTTTCTGAGATCCCCTGGCCCCTTCCCTAGCCGGTCCCCACCTCTCCCTCCCCTGTGCTCTCTGCAGCTAAAAACCAGGGGAGGAAGGAGCAAGCAGAGTAGGACAAGAGATACTGCTAGGCAGTGGCCCCTCGATGACCTGGACCGCCATTTTTATGTATCCCCTATTTCTCTGGGGCTGGAAGGTGGGAAGGGCTGGGCTCTAAAATGTTAGCCAAAGCAATACATGCAGGGTCTCGTTAACCTAACTCTGGGCCAGGTGTCGGGGTGGCGGCAGGAGGGGGAGGTTGCCTTGCTTCGTTTCATTCTGGGTTTTATTTATTTTTTTAAAACATACTTTGGCGCTTTATGGTCCCACATCTCATGTAGTTCAGAGTGATAGTGATGCGTGCGCCCAGCGGAATCATTCTGAAGCTAGTTTATACAGTCAAATTAAATAAATGTCTTCAAGAAATAATCGCCACCCTTTACGGTTCCCCAAGGGCCTCTGGAGCCCTGGGCAAGTTCTTCTCTATGCTGCAGTCCTTCTCACCCCCAGGAAAACGGGGAGATTAATTGATATTGGCCTCGTGATGTTTTTGCTTGGGGTTATTCACTTGTAGGGCACGTGATGGTAAATGTCACCGTCGTTAATAGTAGAACACTTTCTGATGGAATTGGACTGGACGGTGCAGAGGCAGCCTTGGTCCCGATGTGGTCTCCAGGGGCATTATGGTCTTACGGCTCTTCCTCTCCTTCCCTCCTAGTGGTAACGGGAAGCTGGCATCCTGGGCCTCCATCCTGGGATTTGTGGTGATGATGTCGCTGGATGTGGGCCTGGGCTAGCACCGGGAGATGCTCTGGACCCGGGGAAGGCAGCACCCAGCTCCTACAGGACCACGAGCCTCTTTCTTCACATCCAACCATCCTTCTTTTCTCTCCTCTTCATCTCCTTATCCTGATCAGCTCTGATTATAACTATTTTGATCTGGCTTGCGAGGGAGACCTTTGATTTTATTTACGGAGTTTTGTTTGGCCCAGTGTCGGAAGCTTTGCACAGGGGAGTGGATGGTCAAGACCATGCAGATCAGGGAAACCTCTGCTTTCCTCCTTTCAGTCTCTCTCCCTCAACTCGACAGCAGCTCCTCCAGGTCACCCACAGAAGCCTGCCCCCAGGGGAAGCCTAAGGTCTCAGAGCAAACTCAGAGTAGACTGCTCAGCAGTCCTCCTGCTCCTTCACCGTGAGCTCTCCCCCCACCTACAATGCTGCAACCGGAGCATCGTGAACACAGCAACCTGCTTTCCCAGGCTGAGCCAGCCCAAAGAGGGTGCCCCTTTCTCCACCTCCCCAGCAAAATGTGAATTGGGTGTGGGGAGGCACGGACAAAAGGAAGGACGTCAGCTAGTCTTTTTTTCTTTTTGAAGGCAAAGATGGGCATTTTTGAAGTTAAGGGAGCTCGGGGTTAGGACAGCTGTGAACACACAGTGAACCCTGTGGAAGGAAGACAGATTATAGCTTTGAGCAGAGGCCTCAGCTCCCTATGGATTCCAAGAGCAATGTAATTTTGCCATGATCCCCAGATCTCCTAGGCATTATTTTTTGGGGGGAGGGTATTGGGGCTGAACCTAGGGGCATTCTACCTCTGAGCTACACCGCCAGCCCTATTATATTTTTTATTTTGAAGCAGGGTCTCACTAAGTTGCCAAAGGTCTTGCTAAGTTGCCGAGGCTGGCCATGAACTTGCAATCCTCCTCTTTCAGCCTCCCAAGTACTGGGGTTGCAGGCATGCACCACCATGCCTGGCCGCAGGCATTAATTTTGCTAGGTTTATGGGCTTTGTTTTCCTAAGGGATGTGAGGGTACCAGCAAGCTGCTAGAAGGCAAACCTCTCCGTTACCGGTGGAAGGAGCCACTCAAGTTAACTTAAATGAAGGAAGAATATTTGAAATCTGCGGTGGGTCCTTCCCTTGCTGGCCATTTGGTACCTTATGACCTGATCAAGACCCCTTGAATTATAACAGACTTTGGTTGGAGTCTGGCTAGAGGGCTTGGGATGGGAAAGGAAGAAGTGATAGGAGGGGTAAATAAAGAGATACTTTTACATTTCCCTTTTAAAGTAAATTTTAGCCAAGTTATTTGGAGATGACCATAAAGAATGGTTGGCCCTAAACTACTAGAAGCCAACCTATTCCTTCATATACATAGTTTCTCCAATTAGACCTGTCTGCTTCCACACAGCGGAGGCCTCCATCCTCCTTCAGCTAAGGAGCTTCTGGGACTTTGAACAGGCTCTGCCAAGAAGACACCCAGCCCAAGAGCCAGGAATTCAGGCGTTGTGTGCTCAACGCCTGCTCTCTGAGTTTACATGTTTGATTGCTCCCAAGCATGAATCTCCTGCCCCATGAACGCTCCAAGACCCCAAAGACCACCCTTGGGCTGGGTCTGTGTACGTTCTTCCAAAGCACTGATGATCAAAACTGAAGACACATTCAGAGGTTAGATTGGATGAAATTAGCTGGTTTGGTGGTTGGCGTATGTGTTTGTTTCATTTTTATGTCTTTGTATGTAGTGCTACCCAATTCCAATTGTTCT
Organism: Graphiurus murinus; assembly: GCA_004027655.1. NCBI lineage: Eukaryota > Metazoa > Chordata > Mammalia > Rodentia > Gliridae > Graphiurus > Graphiurus murinus. Next base: position 65,097 of record PVLC010002539.1, read on the forward strand.
TTCTGCTGGATAAGACCTCGTAACTGTGATTAATATCAATAAAGGGAATTTTGTTGTGGATAACCTGTGTTGGCTTTCAGTCCTTCTCAAAGCTGCTTCTTTTCAGGGTTGGAACTAACATCCCCTCTCCCCAACACCAGTAGAGACACAGGGAAAGCCAGTCAGACTCTTGGTTACAAATGACAGCATCCACCTTCAGCTTACTGGAATAGGAAAGGAAATTAATAGGCGGATCGATAGGAGAATGGGGATTAGAAATGGATGGGATCCAAAAAAAAAAAAGCCAGTGATCTGGGACCAGTCACACCTAGGGAATGGCTTGGTTTAGATGCCATGGTCCCCAGTGCTGGTCCCTAGACACCACTACTGAAACTGCTGTCCTTGTCTACAGCCAGCCCCGTTGACAGTGAACTCACGCCGAGCTTGGCTCTTTGGGGTCCAGACTGCGCATTCAAGGTGTTAGATAGAAGCATCCACCTGCCAGAGCTTGGGTGTTGTGCCCACGAACCAGCTGGTCTTGCCCCTTATCAAGACGCATATAAGCCGGAGACAGTAGGTCACCTGGGACCCCAGTACTGAGACAGGACAATCACAGGTTCTAGGTCAGCATGTGTGGTAACTTAGCAAGACCCTGTTTCAGAATAAAAAAAAATTAAATAGGACTGGGGAAGTTGCTCAGTGGTAGAATGTGCCTGGGTTTGACTCCAGCCTGTTTCTCTCTCTCTCTCTCTTACACACACACACACACACACACACACACACACACACACACAGCTTTTCCAAATTTTGCAGTGAGTTCAGATGGTAGAGAGACAAAAGAAGAAATGCATTTAGGGGCTGGGGTGTGTGTCGCAGTGTTAAAATGCTTCCCTAGCATGTGTGAGGCCCTGGGTTTGATCCCCAGCATCACAAAAACAAAAGAAAAAAAAGTTTATTAAGTGTATTACAGCCTCAATTTTTTGCTGTTTAATCACACACTAATTTCTATGTTTCTACTTTTTTTTTTTTAAAGACTTGGAGCTGGGGATATAGTTCAGTGCAGAGTTTTTGCCTAGCATACACAAGGCCCTAGGTTTGATCCCCAGTATCACAAAAATTAAAATCAAAAAAAGGAAAAAAGAGCCGGGTGTGGTGGCACACACTTGTAATCCCAGTAATTGGGAGGCTGAGACTACAGGATCTGGGTTTGCCGCCAGCCTCAGCTACTTAGTGAGGCCCTCCACAACTTAATGAGACCCTGTTTCAAAATAAAGAATAAAAAATAGGGCTGGGGGTGTAGCTTGGAGATAGAGTGCCCTTGGGTTCAATCCCCAGGACCCCCCCCCCAAAAAGGAAAAAAGGCTTAAAAATGTAGTTATTCCTCATACAGTCCAAACTTCACTCAAGCGCTTTCCAAAGAGACCTACCCCAAGGCTTTGTGGGTTCCTGTATGTGGGGTCCCTGTGGGATGTCCCCTCTCCCATCCCATGTTTCTACAATCTCTGGGCTGAAGTGTAAAAGTTAACCATGATCACACATCCCATGTGCAGTGGAATAAATAAATAGAGAGGAAAGAAAATGAGTTAGGATGTTTAACTGTATACATTACACAGAAATGCCCAATGGAGTTCGCAGCTCTCATTTCTTTGCCTGAGCAGAGACCCTGGAGGATCTTCAGGCTTCCCACTTCTGGCTCCCATTCCCAGGTCACGCTGTCTGCTGCCAGTACCTCAGGTGGATGACCCTGCACCTCCTTCCTGAGGGCAGAGGGACCAACATGGTCCTGCCTGTATGCAGGATTGCAGCGCTCTTCGTTAACTTCCACTCCTGCTGTAGGTAGGACAGGAGGCGGAATAGCTCTAGGAGGAAGCTCCTAGGAGGACCAGGCCGACTTCGCATGTAACACCCACCCTGGCCTGATCCCTATGCTGTAGCAGCACCAGGACTTCCCCAGGACCAGTCCTGGCAGTCAGCATCATAACCCATGCTTTGTTTGTTTGTTTGCTTGCTTGTTTGTTTTGCACTACCAGGGTTTGAACCCAGGGACGTTCTGCCTCTAAGTGACACCCCTAGACCTCTTTTTTAATTATTCGTTTATTTTTGCAGTACTAGGGATTGAACCCAGGGGCATTCTACCTCTGAGCTAGACTCCCAGTCCTATTTTTTATTCTTTATTTTGAAACAGGGTCTCGCTAAGTTGCAGAGGGCCTCATTAAGTAGCTGAGGCTGGCCACAAACCTGCAATCCTCCTATCTCAGCATTCCCAAGTACTGAAATTACAAGTGTGCGCCACCACGCCTGGCAATTTTTTTTTTTTTTATTTGAAACAGGGCCTTGCTAGGTTGCTGAGGGTCTTGCTACTTTGCTGAGGCTGGTCTAGAACCTGTGATCCTCCTGCCTCAGCTTCCCAAGTACCTGGATTCCAGGCCATGTGTCACCACACCCAGCTCATAACCCACTCTTTAGGACTGTTCACCTACTGGCATGTGAAACTCCAGATCTTCCTGGAAGACATCCACTTATTCTCCAAAGAGATGAATATCCCTCCCTTTCACTAGCCTTCATCTCCTTCATTTTTCTTATCCAACAACTGTAACCTCCCAGCCCTCTGGAGTTGAGAAACCCTCTTTTTCATTCTTTGGCCACAGAATGCAGCCTTTCTGTCTCCCTAACACCATCTCCTTGACATTGTTTTTTTTTCCCCCATGGAATGAGCCTCCGAATCTGGGTTCAGTAACAGAAACAGAGGGCCACAGGTGTCGGTCTCTTCCTTGGGCTAATAACCTTGGGACTTGAGCTTGCCCATATTTTCAGTCCCTTGGCATGCCTAATCTAGCCTGTCTAGCCTCAAATCCTGGAGTGTTTAATGGCGGAAACAGCCCTGTCCCTCCAGGCTGTGCTGTTCGCAGACCCTCCCTCCAGGTGACTGGTCTGACAAATGGGAGTAGGGTGGTGGTGTCTGGATCTCCCCTGGGACCCTTACGGCAGGCCTTCTGCTCGCCCGCTCTGTGCTGGGGGACAGACCCAAGGGCTTTTCTCTAGGTGTGAACTCTGCACCAAGCAGGGTGCTACACTGCTCCCCACTTCCCTGAATCCCCCTGAGTTTGTTATCGCCAAGCGGAGGTCCTGGAAGTCCTACTTGCCAAGGTGGTGTCTGGCAGTGGCGGTGCCGGTTTTGCAGTGTGCAGGGCAGCGAGGAGATGGAGTCGACTTCCCGGCCCTCCCCCACCTGCAGCTTCGCATTTCATGGTGCAAATCCTGCCCACCTCCACTCTCAGATGCACATTAATTGCTTCTGTAACCATTGGAAGCAAAGGAAAGTCTCAAGGCTATTCGTTTCCCTTTTCTTTTAGATTGCGGAATGAGAGCATAGCAAAGATAGGAAGCTGAAGTGTGTGTTACACCGCACCATGGGTCTCCCTAAGACACAGGTGCTGAGGTTCCCAAGGTCCCAGGGCTTCTCTCCCTGATCAATGCCCTGGGTGAGCCCCGGGCAGGTGTGATCCGACTCCGCCCCGCCCGCCCAGGGCCAGGTGCGGCTGGCTGCCTACTCGGGTGCACGCACGCACGCACGCACGTTCCAGGGAGTGGCGCTGAGAGGCCCGGGAACACCAGAGGCAGGGGCAGGGGCCCCAGCAAGTTTACATATGCTTTGCAGACAGCGGGACGCGTGCCCAGGGAGGAGGCCACCTGGACGCCCTCAGACCTGCCTGCCGAGGGTCAGACTGTCACCTGTGTGGTTGCACCAAGGCCTGGTCAGATGCACCAAAGGGCCCCCTGGTTGACTTCGGGCTGTTTTTCCTTAGCTTGGCCCTTCTAAAGGTAGTTCAGAAATTGGGGGGGGGGAGGGGAGGTTGCTCTTTGGGGGAAAATAACACAGAAGGACAAATACAAAAACTAGGTAGAAGGCTTTGGAAGGGGACTTGTGAGGCATTTGATTTCAGATAACCTCACAGCAGGGAGAGCAGGGGCGCTCAGGGGTCCTCTTTAGTGAAATCAGTTTCCTGCCATCTTCCTATACAACCCAGCCCAGCAACTGTGCGAAGGGGCGGTGGCATGTTCATAGGCAGGAGGAACACAGCCCAGTGGTACAATGCATGGGTGGACGGGATGGCTGACCGGGGAAGGGACTGGAATCCATGATGCTCACCTGGAGGGACAGTGCTCCATGAGCCCAGGGGAACCTTAGTCTTTCTATACTCCTCTCTGAGGGGTTTCCAAAGGCCGATCCCTCAGAACTGTGTGCCAGGGCTGTGGCCAACTCTTGGCTTCTTTGCATGACCCAGTGACAAGAACTAGAGACACTGAGAGGTTGGGGAGCAGCATCTGCATATTTATTTTGTATCTCTTTCCTTCCTACCCTGTGCTAGTTATCCTTTATATCACTATAACCAAAATACTTGACAAGAACATCCTAGAGGAGGAAAGGTTTATTTGGCTCTCAGTATCAGAGATTCGGTCCATGGCAGTTTCATTCCAAGGCAGAAAACATGGCAATAGGGTGTGGTGGAGGGAAGCTGCTCAGGTCATGGTAGAGAGAGAAGAAGGGACCAGGGACAGATAGACTTCGAGGCCACACACCCAGTGACCTGTCGCCTCCAGCCCACCACACCTGCCTACCATCACCACCCAGTAAGTCCATTCATATTATTAATCCATCAATGGATTTATTCACTGATGATTAGAGCTCTGATTAGATTATCTCGCCTCTGAACATTTCTGCATTGGGAGCACATGTGCTTTTCTAGGGTACATTTTAGATCTGAACCATAGTGTACCCCATCTTCTCCCATTAGTACAGAGAGCTGAGCACAAGAAAGCTTCAGATTCCAGTTATCACTTCTATGTAGACACCCTTGGGATGTGGAGCAGGGATGCTTTAATTTTCATCACTACTTTTATTTTGGTCCAGGAACTTTTCTACATTAACTCTCCAAGGCACAAATTCTGTAACAATGGCTATTTAAGCCTCAGCCATTGGTTGCTTTCTGCAGGGAAGGGTTTGAAGAAAAAGGATTAGGAGACATGGGGAAAACAGTAACCAGAGCAGTCCCATTTCTAGGTCTACAAAGGATATAGACCTAAAAGTCTCCCAAGGCTACACACACACACACACACACACACACACAACTTGTATAGTAGCTTTGTATAACAAAAACCTTGTAGGTCAAAATTATAACATGACATTAGTAACCAAAGCAGTCCCAGTACTAGATCTACAAGAGGATATAGACCTAAAAGTCTCCCAAGGCTATACACACACACACACACACGCGCACACACACACACACACACACACACACACATATATAAACTTGTACAACAAAAATCTTGTAGGTCAAAATTAAACCTTAACTTTCATGCTTTGGAGCCCAGACTTTGGTAGTAAGGGAGATTTGGCAGAATTGGCTCTCAAGTCCTCTGGTGGAGACGAAAATGGATCATGCTCTGGAAACTAGCAAGGTTCATGAACCCATATCATCCTCCTTACAAGGAACTGTTTCCTTACCCAATAGGTTATGTCTGTTAGGAGAGGAAGGGCGATGTAGGTGTGTATGTTTGTTTAATGGAGAATTCTTGGCAACTTCTCCAGCTGGCAGGTGCTGAGAAGCAAAATCCTCTTCTCCAAACCAGAAAACCTCTGATGCCCGTTTCTCATCACCATCCTCAGAGCTCTGCCAGGCAATAGGCCACCTCTCTTCATCCTTGGCACATGAAGCACTAAAAAGAGACAGCAGCCAGGTGGCACACACCTGCAATCCCAGTACTTGGGAGGCTGAGACAGGAGGATTGCAGGTTCAAAGCTGGCCTCAGCAACTTAGGGAGACCTTTAGCAACATAGCAAGACCCTGTTTCAAAATAAAAAATAAAAATAGGGATGGAGGTGTAGCTTGGAGGTAGAATGTCCCTGGGTTCAATCCATAGGGGAGAGAGAGAGAGGAGAGAGGAGAGAGGAGAGAGGGAGAGAGGGAGAGAGGGAGAGAGGGAGAGAGGGAGAGAGGGAGAGAGGGAGAGAGAGAGAGAGAGAGAGAGAGAGAGAGAGAGAGAGAAAAGAAGAAGAAGAAGAAGAAGAAGAAGAAGAAGAAGAAGAAGAAGAAGAAGGAGGAGGAGGAGGAAGAAGAAGAAGAAGAAGAGAGAAAGAAGAAGGAAGAAGAGGAGGAGAAGGAGGAAGAAGAAGAAGAGGAGGAGGAGGAGGAGGAGAGGGGAGGGGAGAGGAGAGGAGAAGAGAGGGGAGGAGAGGAGAAAGTCTATGGATGGAGGTTGGATGGATGGATGGGAGGGAGGATGGATGGATGGATGGATGGATGGATGGGAGGATGGATGGATGGATGGATGGATGGATGGATGGTGCAAGCATTGGGGTCCAAAGGAAGGTCAGTTTTAATGTTTTCCTCCATGGGCTTTTGACTTCTGAACATTCATTTTGCAGCTGTGAATGATAAGGATGCAAACAGGTGGGCAGTCCAGCCTCATCTCAAGGTTTAGGGTGGGGATGAAAGAAGTAGGCTGAGCAAGGAGGGAGGGAACTTAACGGGACACAGGTGGGCACCCTGTGGAAATGTGCAGCCACAAGCCAGGCTGGGCTAGTGACAGGGCGCTGGGAAAAGGCACAATTCCTCAAGCAAGCATCCTGGGAACTCAGGGCCTCAAACACATGTCTGTGTACAGAGATGACAGTGCTGATAGCATGGCAGGTTGGATCAGCCTTGGTAGGGCGCTTCCAGCAGGGCTTTGTGGTTTGGAAAGGTGCAGACAATGGCTGGGCCACGGGGCTGCCTCAGAAGCACGCCTTTCTGTGCCCAGGGCTGCCACCTTCACCTGCGCCTGGGCTCCCGGCTCCTCCCTCTGGGAGCTCCGCTTGCATTTCCTCCCTCCTTTAGCTGGTCAGGGGCCCAGGGGCCACCTGTTTGGCCCTTGGGGGTATTGCCACGAGCACCCGATGCCCTGCTTCTTGTTGACTTGCTGTGTGGCTTTTGGCCCACAAATGGGTCAGCATCATTATCCACTTAGATTCTCTTGGCAGATCGAAAGAGGAGTTGAGCCATCCTGGGATGTTTGAAGCTTGACTCAGTTGGGAAGGAGGTTAGGATCTTTCCCATCCGAAGGAGACAGCACCTCTGCAGGGGGCGTGACTGCTGAACTGGCTGTTTTCAGAAATACTCCTTTAATCTTAACCTCAACCCACACAATCCACTAAGAACAAAAGAGCAAGAAGAAAAAATTAGGTGGGTCGCATTAGCTCAGGCAATACACCAGTTACAAATGAAACCACAGCTCTATCAAACCACCTTGAAGAGTCATGATAATGTCCTCCAAGGTATTTGGGATGCTCTACCTTGGGATTCTGGATGGCTAAAAGCAGTGGTTTCCAGTTGTCATCCCTGGCCACTCTCCTCTTCCTTCTGCGCCCAATGATGTGTGTGTGTGTGTGTGTGTGTGTGTGTGTGTGTGTTACTGGGATGGAACCCAGGGGCATTCTACCTCTGGGCTACACCCCCAACCCGATTGTATTCTTTTATTTTGAAACAGAGTCTCACCAAGTTGCTGAGGCTGGCCACAAACCTGTCTCAGCCTCCCAAGTACTGGAATTACAGGCCTGTGCCCACCATACCCGGCTGACAGCCTTTTAAGCCATATCAGCCTTGGTCAAAACTGTATCCTCTAGCCTGTAATGCCAGTACTCAGGAGGTTGAGATAGCAGGATCACAGGTTGGAGGACAGACTCATCAACTTTGCAAGGACCTCAGCAACTTAGCGAAACCCAGTTTCAGAATTTAAAAAAAAAAAATTAAATAGGGTGGGGAGTGTAGGTCAGAAGGTAGAATGCTCCTGGGTTCAATCTCCCTATCCCTAGTATGAAAGAAGAAGGAAGGGAGGGAGGGAGGGAGGGAGGGAGGGAGGGAAGAAGGAAGGAAGGAAAGAAGGAAGGAAGGAAGGAAGGAAGGGAGGGAGGGAGGGAAACTATGTTCTCTGTTTAGGACCTACCTTGAAGTCAGAGAAACTTCCACTTGATCTCTCATTTTGCAGACATAAATCTGGTCCTTTCACAGAAGTATTTTGAGAGTACATGTCACTAGGTTCTGCTCTGGGATCCTACCAAAAATAGTGAGTGGTTCATTGCCTGACACCAGCTAGAGCTAACTCTCCTTCTTATTGTCTGGTTATAAAAAGCAAAACCTGATGGATTTTAGCCACTTCAATTTAAAACCAAGGCCAGGTCTGATCATTTGCTTCTGCAATGCATACGTAAGTTCATATACTTGCAGACTTATCCTTTACTCTATTTTGAGCTTTAAAATTTGTTTTTAAGCTGGGTGTGGTAGCACATATCTGTAATCCCAGTACTTGTGAGACTGAAACAGGAGGATTACAGGTTCGAGGCCAGCCTCAGGAACTTAGTGAGACCCTTCTTCTTCTTCTTCTTCTTCTTCTTCTTCTTCTTCTTCTTCTTCATCATCATCATCATCATAATAATAATAACAATAATATAATAATAATGGTATAGCGTGGAGGTAGAATGCCTGTGGATTCAATCCTCAGTACCACACACACAAAAAAATTCTTTTTATTCAACTTTCTTTGCTGAAGTAAACAGCCTGGTATTACAAATGCTCATAGACCCATTGCCCAGTTCTAGCAACCATCCACCCTGGTCAGCCCTGCTCTACCCAGCCCCTCCTGATTAACAAATAAAAACCAGAACTTGGGGAGGCCAAGCAGGAGGATTGCAGATTTGAGTCTCAGCCACTCAGACCCTGTTTCAAAATAAAAAGTAAAATAGAGCTGGGAGCTAGCTCAGAGGTAGGCTGCCCCTGGGTTCAATCTCTAGTACCACAAAAATAAAAAAGTGACTACTTATCATTTTATTTATAAACAGGCTAGTTTATATTTTTTGGGGGGAAGGTTACTGGGGGTTGAACCCAGGGGCATTTTACCTCCAAGTTATACCTCTGGCCCTTCTTATTTTCTATTTTGAAACAAATTCTCACTAAGTTGCTGAGGCTGGCCTCAAACCTGGAATCCTCCTGTCTCAGCCTCCTGTGCTGAGATGACAGGTGTGTGCCACCACGCCCAGCTGCCAAGATGTGTCTTGAAAAGGAGAGAGCTACAGCTTCAATGTGTCCCCCTGATTTCATGTGTTGGAAACTTAGTCCTCAAAATCATGTTAATGATATTTGAGAGGTGGGGTTTTAGGGGTGATTAGATCATGTACACTCTGCCCTTGTGAATAGATTAATTAGTGAGTTATCTTAGGAGTGGCTTCACTGTAAAGCACACTCTCCCTGGTTTGTTTGTTCTTTCTCTCATGTGATGCCTTCTGCCATGTTTTGTCACAGAAAGAAGGCTCTCAGCAAATGTCGGCTCCATGCTCTTGGACTTCCCAGCCACCAGAACCATGAGCTACATATACCTTTGTTCTTTATAAGTTACCCAGTTTCTGGTATCTTGCTATAGTAACTGAAAATGGACTAAGACAGAAAGGATGTCTCTCTTTTGCATGACTCTTGATACCATTATCATACATACACACACAGGGACCTTATATAATTTACTGTACAAATTTACTATAATTTACTACATGACTATAATTTATAGAAGTCATATATTATCTATATCTTCTTGCTTTCCTCTTAGTTAAGCAGGGTCCTTTGGCCCAAAGCAATGAAATCTTACTTGATATTATTTGGCTCAAATATCCTGCATTTCTATGGGAATTTGTGCTTTTCTCAAAACTCATTCATTAGCTCATTTCATTCCCATAAATAATTCTGCAAGTTTAGCCTAGAGAGTGGGATCTGAGCAGCATTGAATATCACTGACTGCATCTCCTCCTCCCCTTCCCCTTTCACTCCTCTTTCTCCTCCTCCTCTTTCTCCTCCTCCTCTTTCTCCTCCTCCTCCTCCTCCTCCTCCTCCTCCTCCTTCTCCTCTTTCTTCTCCTCCTTCTCCTCTCTCTCTCTTCCTCTCTTTTTCTCTCTGTCTTTTGTACTGGGAATCGGACCCAGGGACATTCTACCTCTGAGCTACACTCCCAGCTTTTTTAAAAATTTGAAACAGGGTCTTGCTAAGTGGCTGAGGCTGGCTTCAAACCTGAGATCCTCCTGTCTCAGTCTCCCAACTACTGGGATCACAGGTGTGTGCCATCACACCTGGTTGTACCTGCTTCCCCTCTTCTGGGCTGAGTGCCAGGGTCAGTCTAGATGTCTGCAAAAGAAGAATTGATTGCCCAAGGAAAATTCCAAGAATATCTCAGTGGCCATGTGGCCGGAGGGTGGGAAAGTGGGAAGGGAGAGAGATTACCAGACAGAATAGCAGTCTGCAAGACACATTGTAATGTGAGCAGAACCCGTGGTGTCCACTTCCAGGTTCTCTTTGGCCACAAAATGCCCAAACTTCTGCAAAACCTTCCATCTCGTGGGCTAAAAAGAGGCGATCACTCCTGCCTATGTAGGGTCTCCTTGCTAGGGAAGCCACCTTCCCGACGTCCCTCTTCCCTGGTCTGCCCTTTGCAATGTCGGCCAGGTGAGTCAGGCATGTGCACTGGTTCACGTCGTGTTTGCTAAACAGCCCAAGGGCCTTTGCCAACGTGGGGAAATGATTTTTCTTCTCAAAGTGCTTTCTCAGGGCTGGGGGTAAGAAAGCATGTGTCAGAGTTTCAGCGGCACCTTCTCTGGCTCTGCTTGGCTTCTGGGAATGGGAGCCCAGTCCCTCCCCCCCTGCACCGGTCCCCACCCCTGGCTTCGAGACGGCTGACTGACAGGTTGCGTGTCAGTTAGAGCTGCCTGCTGGAAGCCTGGGGCCTGGCTGGCGAGCGTGCTTCACACGGGCATTGTGTGCATCCAGGGCCCTGACAGGCGCTGATGGATTTGGCTTCCTTGCTGCTCCCAAGGTCTGGGCGGGGACAAAGGGGATCATTGTTTGGCAGGGCAGGCCTCTGCCTGTGAACTCACTTCATTTGCCTGACGGTGGAGACAGGTGTATCACCCGCTGGGTGTGCCAGAGCCGGCCGGGTGATAAAGATCTGGGCTGTGTTCCCCAAGGCCAGGCTGCAAGAAGCAGATGCGGCATGAGGCGCAGCCCCTGGCCACTCTCCTCTGCCTGCACACAAGTCCCTGGCCTTTCTTCTCTTGATTTGCTCAACCAAGCTCTGCTCCTAAAAACAGACTCTAGTTAGGGATGGGAAATGGGATTCAGCTCCAGAGGGGGCAGCGGGGCCCTGGGCATGCTCATTGGGCTGGGCAAATTTGAACCACTGTTGAGCTGAGGCTGTTATATTACCCCTTGACTGCGCTCCGTGTGGTACCCTGAGTCTCCCTGGGAACTCTCCCAGCCCGACGCTCCTCCCTCCATCCAGGGGGTCACATGGGCAACCATGTCCATCATTTTGTTAAATTAAAAAATATATATATTGCTAGCCAGGCATGGTGGTGCACACCTATACTTGAGAGGCTGAGACAGGAGGATGGCAGGTTTGCGGTCAGTCTTGGCAATTTAGTGAGACTTCATTTCAAAATTTTAAAAAATGAATAAATAAAATAGGGCTGCGGCTATAGCTCAAATGTGATAGAACACCCCTGGGTTAAATCCCAGTACCTCCCCCCATACACACACACACACACATGCACATGAAATCTAAAAAAAAAAAAAAAATATTATTTCTTACTAAGTAAAAGATAACTAAAGTTTGATAAGTCAAACAGCATGGTAACATTTTAGAGGAAGTCAGTCATAATCTACCTTCTTTCTGAATACACCCCCAGGATCATCTCTTTAAATTCTGACTGGGATATTTAGTTTGAGATTTACCTGCTATTTCTCAGCACCATTCTTGGCCTGGCATTTCTCTATGTTTGGATTTTTAGACGTTCTTGACTTCTTCACCATGGAAAGTGAAAGTTT
>PVLC010002539.1:77075-113165 GCA_004027655.1 Graphiurus murinus
TCCTCCTCCTCCTCCTCCTCCTCCTTCTCCTCCTCCTCCTTCTCTTCCTCTCCTGTCCTTTCTTCTCCATAATCTTTAGCTTGTAATCCATCCTACCTTCCACTCTCCCTTTATCCTCCTCCCAGTGACCCAGGTTTTGTGCAAAGTTGCAACATGCCCAGGATGGTATGCAGAATAAATGGCCTGCTGAAAATATCTATGTCCTGATCCCCAGACCCTGGAACTCTCTTGTTACATGACAAAGAGGAATCAAGATTGCAAACCATTATGGTTTGAATCTGGAATATCCCTAGAGAAGCTCATGTGTTGGCAGAGCAGACACCATCAGAGGTGAAATAACGATTACATCAGGTCTCTACCCTCTTCAGTAGTTAGAACCTCATTGGTGGATTAATAATTTTAATGGATTTACTGGATGGTCACTGTAGGCAGGGTGGCCATGGCTGAAAGAGGTAGATCGCTGGGGGTTGGCCTTGGGGACTATATCTCTTTCTGCACCCCCCCCCTCTCTGTTTCCCTGCTGCCTTGAGCAGCAATTCTCTACCACACCTCGTAGCCTTGATGCTTCTGCCTTGTAGCCAGCCACCCATGGACTGAAGCCTCTGAAATTGTGAGCGAAGTAAATCTTTCTTTCTCTCAGTTGTTTTGTCAGGTATTTGGGCCTCATCAACAATGAAAAAGCTAACTAAAATACAAATAGGATTAAGGTTGTCAGTCAGCTGACCTCAAAATAAGATTACCCTGGATTTCCCCCACTGGACCAATGTAATCACAAGAGCCCTTCTAAGGAGAGGAAAGGGGAGACAGACGAAGATGAGTCAGGGTGATGTGAGATATAAAAAAGCCTCAAGTCTTCATTGAAGGTGGAGGAAGGGTCCATGCTGCAGTGTCGTGACAGAGGGTTAGGGTTTGTGTCTATGTTGAATCACAGAACCAGGTACTTTGTAAAAGCCACACTTGGCTTTGGTTTCTATTTTCCTACTAGAGACTCATTGAACAGTACCCACATCTGTATGCTTTAGATACATTTCCCTCCCTTGCCCATGACTCTCAAATCTTCTCTTAAATGAGGCACTGTTTGTGAAGCACTCAGCCTCTGGCACGTAGGAAGTGCTAGCTAAGCAATGGCCACAATTTATCATCTTATGCCACCGGACACACCTCTCCCCGGCCTTGCTCTCGCACATCCTCTCCCGGGCCCTCGTCTCTGCTCCTCCCTCGCCCTCTCTCCCCCTGCCATTCCCAGCTCTGTGGGGTCTGGTGCTGTTTTATTGCCAGCCCGTTTCCTGGCTACACAAAGGAGGCCTTTGTAGCAGCTCCTTCCAGATGTTGAATATTTAGAAAACATTCCGATCAGAAGGGGCTTGTCCCCTGGCTGCCCTCAGAGGAGGAAAGAATCCAGGGCAGGGACGTGGAAGTAGAGGTCACTGGCCTCAGAGCAGAAGCTCTGGAGGGACTGGGGAACATCCTGGGTGCTTCATAGCATCACTACTGTCATCCTCATCAATTTCATCCCAGTCCATCCTCCCACGTCTCTGGGGTTGGGGCAGAGGCTCCACACCCTGCCCCTCTCTCGTACGTCTGTGTGCATCCGTGCCTTTAAGCGGACGGAGTGTGGCCACATTCCCATTGGGTCGTGTCCTCCTGACAGCCACGAGAAGCAGGTAACTTCTCAACAGTGGCAACTCACAGTCCAGCGAAACTGTGCCTTTGAGAAGATGGGTGACCTTAAAACAGCAGATTGGGATGAGAGCCTGGAGTTGATTCCAGTGCTCTCCCTTGGCATCCCACCTCTTGTCATTTCATGGTGACCAGGTCATCTGAAATGGCACCTCCTCGCTCTATGGGACTCTTCTGCTCACTTTTCCAGCACTCCTTAGGAAGCCAGGTAGGTGACTGATGGTCTTAGTCTGTTTTCTGTTGCTGTTACTGAATGCCCAAGGTCGGATGATTTATAAAGCTGAAAGGTTTGTTGTGCTCACAGTTCTGGAGTTTGGCAAGTCTAATATCAAGGTGCGAGCATTTGGTAAGGGCCTTGTTGCATCATAATGTGGTGCAGCTCATCGAGCAATGAGACGGCGAATGTACCAGTGCAGCTCCCTCTTCCTCTTCTCAGAAAGTCACTAGTTTCACCATGGGGGCAGGGGCACTGCCCTCATGACCTTTTCTAATCCTAATCACCTCCCAAGAGTTCTACTTGAAAATACTGTTGACATATGAATTTGGGAATTAAGTTTCCAACACATCAACTTTTATTTTTTCTTTTTTGGCACTGGGGATTGAACCCAGGGGCATTCCACCTCTGAACTAGAGTCCCAGTCCTATTTTATTATTGTTATTTGTTTTGTTTTGTTTTGTCATACTGTGGATTGAACTCAGGGGCATTCTACCTCCAAGCTACACCCCCCAGCCCTATTTTTTATTCTTTATTTTGAAACAGGGTCTCACAAAGTTGCGGAGGACCTCAGTAGCTGAGGCTAGCCATGAACCCGGATCCTCCTGTCTCAGCCTCCCAAGTACTTGGATTACAAGCATGCGCCACCACGCCCAGCTTGTTATTGCTTTTTAAAGTTTGAAACAGAGTCTCACTAAGTTGTTGAGGGTCTTGCTAAGTTGCTGAGGTGAGCCTGGAACCTGTGATCCTCCTGTCTCAGCCTCGCAAGTATTAGGGTTACAGGCATGAGCCACCGCATCCCACTATTAACCATGTTTTAAATATGAAGAGTTCCAATAAGGTTATTATAGCTTGAGTTATTGTTTGGTTTCACACACACACACACACGCGCACGCACACACACACACACACACACACACACACACACCTCTTCCCACTACCCTCTCTACCATGATATGAACCATGGTCATGTCACTTGCCAATGGAAAGTTAGGGACCAGGCCAGGAGCAGTAGTTTTAGGGTGCTTGTGCAGTCTGACTTGGTTTGGGCGCCAGTGGTCGATCTCAAGAAGAACATATCCCGGGTCACTCATGGCCTTTCAGTCTTGGCTCCAGGATAAAACAAAAGCAGACTTGAGCCCAATGGTGATGGGCCCTGTTAATAATTACCTCCCTCCCCCCCGCCCCCCCACCCCGTGAATCACACCACCCCAAATCCACACCCCTTTGCAACATGAGCTTGTCTGTTTTGTTATCAAGATGGGGAGAGTCTGTTTTTATCCCTTCAACCTAACCCTGGGCTGGTCACCTTGTGACTCTCTTTAACCCACAGAAGGAGGTGGGAGTGAAGAGCACGGGTCCCAGAAGCCGGCCCTTCAGAGACTTTGGCCTTTTGGACTCTTGTCTTTTGGAACCCTGAGCCCACCACGTCACGAGGAAGTTGGTCTATTTACTGGAGACTGTGAGGCACATGAAAGGGAACCGAGGAGCCCCAAAGAAGAGCCAGCACAGCCTCGGAACTGGTGAGGAAGGTCAGCTGGGACCCCGGCTGCAAGAGCCCAGCCAGCCCAAAGAACCACTGGAAGTCAGTTGTTGTTGACTTAAGCCAGGGAGTTTGGGGTATTTCGTAATGCAGTAAATCTCCCAAGCTCAGGTAAGAGGCCACCTCAAGCAGAGGGACCTCACTGAGTCCATCTTGGATTGCAGAACTGCAGCTGCCTGCAAGCCTGCAGATGGAGGAATAGATGACTCTTACTGGGAGCCGCTGAGTGTTTCAGTGTTTTGTTTTGTTTTTTTTAATAACAGCATTATGCCAATAGCTGATTAACACAGGGGGTTCAAGCTGGGCACGGTGGCACACCCCTGTAATCTCAGTACTTTGGAGGCTGCAACAGGAGGATCTCAGGTTCGAGGCCAGCCTCAGCAACTTAGTGAGACCCTGTTTCAAAATAAAAAATAAAATAGGACTGGAGTGTAGCTCAGAGGTAGAACACCCCTAGGTTCCATCCTCAGTACCACACACCCCAAAAAAATTAATACAGGGGGTTGAAATCCCAGAGAGCCTGGTTACAAAGCCCATTCTTAGCCTCATTACAACACTGTGGTTTTTGTCCCATAAAACATCCAAGAAATAGAGATCTTGATGCTCAACTGTATCTCCAGGCTTCCCAGAAGCGCCCAGAAACCCTTTGTTCCACTTTATGGTCCTCGTGGCCCAGCGCCTTCCAGAGTGTTAGAAAAAGAAGGGAGTGAGGGTTCATGCCAGGAAGAGATGGTGGGTGAGGAACAGTTTTGCAAACTCTTTAACACAAATAATACAGCCTTAAGTATGAATTAAAAGAGCTTGGATGCTACCCAGGAGTGCAGGGGGAGAAAGAAGGGTGTAGACACAGGAGCAAAGAGGAAAATACGTCCATGTCTTCAGGATAGGGGACTTGCAGGCTACACATGATGCAAGACTATTTTTGTGAAACTCTGAAACATGACCAAGCAACATATTGTTTAGGGATACCTACATGTGTGGCAGAATCACAATGAGACTAAAGGAAATAGCAAACAAAATTCAGCATGCTTTTTCTGGGGCAGAGGAGCAGGGAGCTGTAGAGTACCGGGCAAAGAACATCAGAGGAACCCAGGCGTGGTGGCAAATGCCTATAATCCCAGCACTTGGGAGGCTGAGACAGGAGGATCACAGGTTCGAGGCCAGCCTCTGCAACTTAAACACTCAGTGACTTAGAGATCCTGTTTCAAAACAAAAATAAAATAGGGCTGGGGGTGTAGCTTGGAGGTAGCATGCCTCTGAGTTCAGTTCCCAGGGCCAAAAATAAAATAAAACAACATAAGAACAAATTTAATAGAAGAATGTCAGAGGATTGGTCACGCTCCAAATCCCAAACTGAGTGTGGGTTCCCAGTGGCTTTTCCCTACTGCCCCTGAGGGTAATAGCCAGACCTCAGGCCAGCTGGAGAGAGGGCGCTCAGGAGAAGCAGCTTGGGGGAGAGGGAGGAGCTGCCTCGGGCTTGCAGTTACGTTCCAGGTGAGAGACCTGGTTTCCCTGCGATCCTGAGCAAGTGACTTGAACTCTCTGGGCCTTAGCTTCCTTGTCTGTAAGAGAAGCACTGATGGCAACATCCAGGTAGGAAGAAATGCCTCTTCCCAGGAGCCGCTGGGTGTTTGCTTGACCATGAGGAGGGAGTGCTTGACACAGTGCCCGCTACCTACGTGTAATGAGCGTGATCCAAGTGCAGTCACATACACGAGCTGCGTGTGTTATTTTGTAGATACGAGCCGTGTTACCATAAACTGAGTGGAGAGGGGAGAGGATACTGATCTGCACTCATTAGCACGGATGAGGCGAGGCGTCTGTGCTACCCGGTGCAGGTGCTCACACAGCTCAGGAGGAATAGCCTGGTGGGTGGTGTGTGTGACACCACCGACCGATTCCAAAGACAGCGACGCGGCATGCCGTTTCAGGAATCCCCTTCCACCCTGGCTGCATGCATGGGGGCTTGGAGGAGGCGAGGAGGAGGAGGAAAAGGAGGACAAAGAGGAGGAGGAGGGAGAGGGAGGAGGAGGAGAGAAGGAGAAGGGGGGAGGAGGAAGAAGAGAAGAAGGAGGAATAAGAGAAGGAGAAGACGGAGAAGGAGAAGAAGGAGGGGGAGGAGGGAAGAGGAGGAGGGGGAGGAGGAGTTCACTTCATGTCCCTCTCTGGGTGTGGACTGACCACAGTCCCCGAGCTGACTCCAGGTCTGTCGGGACACTGGATCCCGCCCCAGTGCTGTGAATGGGAGGGATTGTTGTGTGTAGGCTGTGGAGTTCAATAATTAATTTGGCACAATTAAACCAGAGACTTCTGTCTCCAGCAGCAGATAAGCAGGCGGGAGGCAGGGAGGGGCGGCTTTGACACACCGGTGGTGAAGGCAGCCAGGCCGAGGGCCAGAGCGCCTGTCATCGCTTTATTGTGGCAATAAGGCCCTCGTTAGGCATCTGGGGCATCTAGGAAGGCAGGCGCCGGCATAGGCATAGGCGGAAGGTAGCCAGCTCTGTTTTCAGTCTGCTGGGCCTTCGGGGAGGGCCTGGGGTCCCTGAAGCCTGGGGGACGCAATGGGCTGGTGACAGGCTCACCCTCTCCCCCCTGTCTGGGCTGGGAGACTGAGGGCTGACATGGTCCCAGAGGCCATTGAAGGCAAGAGTGGGAATGCCCCCTGCCCCCCGGGAGTCAAGGAATGAAGCTGGCAACAGTAGGTTAGACTCTAGGAAGAACTATTTCCTGATGCAGTGATAATTACAAGAGCCAGCACGAGTGGAGTCCTTGCTCTGTGCCAGCCCTCGGCACTTTATACAAATTCATTAATTCCTGTAACAGACAAGGTAGGCACTTTTATTACCCCTTTATGAAGATGAGAAAACGGGCCTGTGGAAGTCGCACACCTTGCCTGAGGTCACGCAGCTCCTGAGCAGCAGAGGCAGGAGGTGAACTCCCACGGCCTCCTCCGAAGCCTCTCGGGGGTATCCTGTCTCCTCCAAGTGTACGGCAGTCCTTCCTCTGGAATCTCCTTTGCTCTTGATCTGCTATTCATCAGCTAGTGCAGCCATCCACACACCACACACACACCCGTGCCACAGACACGCACACATGTACAGACCGCATGTGCATGCCACCGTGCACACCTGCAAAAATGCACACTGCACACGTATGGCATGTGTGTACACCACGTGTGTGTCATGTACATAGCACATGGGTCATGTGTGTGCGTGCAACACATATATGTGCACAAATGTGGAATGCATGAACATTCACAATGCCTATATGTACATGCATGCACACACACATGACATTGGTGCATGCATCATCTGCATGCACATGGGTACGTATACCACATGCACACATGGACACAGACTGCATGCATGTGTCACAGTGCACACTCATGAACACAGATAACATGCACATGCCACACATATGGCTTTCACACACATCGCACATGGGTATACAGACTGTGCACATGCCACAAACACACATCTACACACGTGTACATATAGGTATACAGATAACACACCGCACACACATGACACCCACACACATCACATACATGCATGCCAGTGTACAAGCCACACACAATATATGTACACACAATAAACACATGTACACGTACACATTGTGTACACAACAGATAGGTCTTGTGTGTACATGCAACACATGTACAGACATGCACACATCATGTGTATATGCACAGGTACACAGGCCACACACAACACACAGACACACACAATATATATATGTACACATATACATTGTATATACAATACATAAGTCTTATGTGTGCATGCAAAACATGTACAGACATGCACACATTATACACATGTGCATGCAGATACATAGGCCATGCACAACACACAGACATGCTGTGCATACATGTACACATATGCATCGTATACATAGCACCTAGGTCATGTGTGTGTGTGCCACACATACAGATGCACACACACGTAACACATGACCACATGCACACGTCATTTTCCTCACTCAGTCACTGGTGTGTCTGCAGCAGAGTCACGGCCATGATTTTCTCCCAGGTCGACTCGGAGGAACGAGCAGGTTTATGGAGCTGTAAGGACCGATGCATGGGCCAGGTAAGAGGTGGGCTGGGCTGGGCCCCGGTTCCCGACCACATCTAGGGCAGGATTTCCCAGCCTCTTTAGGAAATTCTTAGTATGATTCTTTAGTATGGAGCCTGTCCTGTGTGTTGTGGGGTGGCGACCTCACCTGAGCCTCCGTCCACCCTGTCCTCCTCCTGAGTCGTGACCATCGCAAATGCCCCTAGACATTGCCCAGTGTCAGCCTATGGGACGTGTGTGCAACATTGCTCAGGCTGAGACCCACGCGTACAGATGACTCTAAAATCGGAGGGCGTGACTGGCTTCATGCCAACAGTCACCACCACTCAGTCCCTCTGCCACCTCTTCCGGTCCCCACCCCCCCATCTGCTCCATGCAAGCCGGGACTACTACAAACTAGACCATTTGCTTTGTGAGTCAGGAAGGGGGCGAAACCCACCCCCTGAGGCACACATCTCTCCAATGAGCACTTGATAATTTCCCGGAGGGAGCCCCCTTCGGAAGGCTTGGGCATGCTGCTGAGTGAAGACTTTCTCTCTGTTCCCCTCCAAGTCCCTCCAAACGGCCAGCCGAGATGCCAGCCCACTAGGCAGGCGGGGGCCAGGAAGCTACACAAACGCCCTCTGTCCTTTCTGCAAAGAATGTCTCCCTCCTTCTCTCCGTCCACCCTCTCCTTTTAGACCCCCCCTATCCTCTCCCCGTTAGTCCCCTTGCTCTGCCTCCTTTCCGCCCACTCCTCCTTGCCCACCCCGGCCCTCGGTACACCTGACTTATTTATTTATTTATTTATGGCCGGAGCATTTGAGCGGAGGGTTAGTTCAGTCTATTAAGTTGGTCCCTCGTCCTGTCTGAGAAGCGGGTAATGAGTAACCATAGCTTGTTACAGGCAGCTGTCTCGAAGGACCCGAGAGACGCCGCCACCGCCGCCGTGGGAGCCGCATAAGGGAGCGTTTGTTCTGTCCCTTCTCAATGGTTCCTTGTGCAGGAGGCAGTGTGATGGGCGGAGGGAGAGGGAGGCCGGGAGGAAGAAAGAGACAGACATGTGAAATCACTGTGTTTTAATAATCCTGGACTTCTCTCCCTGCCTTCCCCCTGCCCCCGATACCATGAACTTGAGACTTGAAGGTTGGTGGACCTGAGCAGGGGCTCCTACACCTTGAAGCAAGATTTCTTGTTTATTTGTTTTTTGGTGACCTGCAGATTACATGGAGCCCGAGGGCTGGTTCTTCACGTGGGGGCAGGTTAGGCACCCTGGGTCTCTCTCCCTGTGGGATAAACACAATGCCTATTGTCCCCTGGGTCATTTAATGATCCAATAAATCTCTAGATACCTATCAGCAACTTTGGGTTCCTGGCTGTGCTATAAAGCTGTTTGAAAAGTGCTTTCATAAAGCAGTCCGAGTATATTATGGGATTAGCTAGATGCCCCACAATCAGCGTGGAACTCATTAGGGTCTTACCGGATCTGTAGCCTTGTGTGGCCAAGGGGGAGAGATCAAGAAATACGTTGTCCCGCTGGCCTTCATAAAACCTCCCGAGAGCCGGGCGTGGTGGCGCAGGCTTGTAATCCCAGCATTCGGGAGGCTGAGACCGGAGGATCCGGGTTCGCGGCCAGCCTCAGCTACCTAGTGAGGCACTCCCAACTTAGTGAGACTCGGTTTCAAAATAAAGAATAAAAAATAGGGCTGGGGGTATAGCTCAGAGGTAGAATGCCTCTGAGTTCAATCCCCAGTACCGCAAAAAAACCCAAAAAAACCAAAAAAAACCTCCCGAGAGACAGTTGCATCCACTCGTTCTGTGTGCAGAGATTAAACACCCACAGTGAGCCAGCTGTTTGGCCGGGTACTTGGAACAGCCAGAGGCATTGAGCAGGGCAAGGCCGTGCCCTCAAGTTTAGTGTGCAAGAAAAATAGAGGAAGCAAGTCCCTGAAATCCAGGTGTGTGAAGTAGGATGGAGTATATGCACATTTGCACGAGAAAGGCACAGGCTAAGTAGCCAGGGAGAGGAGGGGAGGAGAGAAGAGGAGAGGAGGTGGGGAGAGGAGAGAGGAGAGAGGAGACAAGAGAGGAAAGATGCAACCTTTTGGGAGCATTGCAAAGGCTCCAGGTGGTGAGATGAGGGAAGCTTATCCTCCAGGTACAGGAAATATTTTGCAAAGAGACTGAGGCAGGCTGACAGGGGTCATAGTGGACACCAATGAGGGGCTGGGTTGGAGGCAGACGTCTCAAATCCTCAGCGAGTTTTGGAGAGATTCCCTGGGCTATGGGGTGTGAGGAGCATTGAAAGGAGAAAGACCGGCAAGGTGCACGTTGGTGAGAAGCCTGGAAACCTCCGTGCAATGTGGGCTGGATCCCCTCTCTCTGGCCACCCTGGCTTCGTCCCCTGCCCGACCTCACCTTGCTCTGTGCCCTGTGGGCATGGTTCAGCGGGCTCCTGTGCCCTGTGGATTCCAGCCAAGGTCAGCCAAGGTCAGCCAAGGTCAGCCAAAGTCAGCCAAGATGGCAAATCTGGAAGGCTAGTAACCTCAGCTCCCGGCAGGCAGTGCTGCCTGGTAGCTGCTGCCTCTGGATTCTAGAAACATTCTGCTTCCCCCTGCAGCTTCAGACCCCAAGGGGTGGAGTCTTCCTGGGATTGCTGGTCCCGAAGAGGCCCTGCACGCCCCCTTGCTGGCCTTCCCGAGCCCTGCCCACTCCCTTGTATCCAGTCCCTCTCTTATCTCTCTGCAACCCCTCAGTTTGAACGCCCCATATGTATCCTGTGAGGACCCCAACTCCTATAACAACCAGGGTCGAAAGGCACACAGAACAAAGTTAGTCTCTCTTCTTTCCTGGGTGATAGTTCTGATCAAACAGAGGCTTTATAAAGAAATGGAGCAATACTCATTGCCACTGAGAAAACTTGACACCCTGAAACAGTTCACCAACTTTCTAGGTTTCTTCTATCCTTCTGAACATTCACGTGTTGGTTCTTTTTCCCTATGGCTTTTGGACATGTCTTATTCTTCTCTGTCATGTTTCATCTGCTCTTAATTTCCCCGGGGGATTCCAAAGCTTCCTTTTATTTATTTATTTATTTATTTATTTATTTATTTATTCATTCATTCATTCATTCATCCATTTATTCAGTACTGGGGATGGAACCTGGGGGCATTCTACCTCCAAGCTACAGCCCCAGCCCTACTTTTTTATTCTTTATTTTGAAACAGGGTCTCACTAAGTAGCAGAAGGCCTCACTAAGCAGCTGAGGCTGGCCGTGAACCCAGATCCTCCAGTCTCATCCTCCCAAATGCTAGGATAACAAGCATGTGCCACCACGCCCGGCTTCCAAAGCTTCCTTTTAGCACGGAGGTAAGCTGTAGCTTCCAGATGAAGCTACTCCTTTTAAGCAATTTCTACTTTCTTTCCTACAGCGCTGGCAGAGATGGGCTCCGGGCTAAGATCGGCACCTTTAAAGGAACCACTGTTCTCTAAGCAGAAGCGAATTCTAGGTAGGAGAGTTTGAACTTTCGGTCATATTTATTGAGACTTCTCCAAAATTTAAGAGCATGTTTAGCTAGAAGATAGTCTACAAGTATCAATCTATTTTAAAGCCCGCACGTGGGCACCATGCTAGGATTGCTTTCCCATCTTGAGAGTTACTGTGTCTCCCTATCACAGCCTCTTGCCTATGATTTGAGAGTTGAATTTTCAGTTGCGAGGAATAGATCCCCCTAACTGCAACTAGTACAGATCCAAAGAGGAATTTACTGGGAGAATTCTAGGGGTGAGGGATTCTCAAAGGAAAGAATGAAATGTCAAGAGGTAAGATCTTGGGGAAAGAATCGAGTCCCCCTTCAGAACACCCCTGGACCTGCTTTCTTCTGCACACGGCTCTCTTTCCTCTTGTCCCAGAAATGCCTTCTGCATAGGGGAGGGAGCCTGCGTGTTAACTGGCCCAGGGCTTTTACATCTTTTAGCCCTCCCCGCAGGCCTCTTTCCCTATTCCTCTAATGGAAAACTCCCAAGGTAGGATCTGGATTGGCCTAAGTCAGAGCCACCATGCCTGGACATATCTGTCAACTGAGGCAAACAGAAGGAGAAGTCAGGGAAGAACAAGGCTGCTCCTGTATCTCACAGATGTGTAGGTCTAGAATGTTGGCAAAAAAGCAAACTCTTCCATCTCACATGGGATCCACGGAAGTAATGTCGCATGGTGAAAGGCTAGGCTCAAGGGTCAAGATGATGTCCCTTCATCCCTGGCCCCTTGCTGGAGACAGTTTGGCAGGGCCAGGTGACGGAGCGTCCACAGCCACGTGCTACAAGACCGTGTTCTCAGATCACCCAGATTCCATGGGGGCTCAAGGGTTCCAGAGAGGTGTTCCAAGATGCTGAACAGCTTCTCATGATTGAGTCAGAAGTCTGGGAATGTCACTTCTAGCACATTCTCTTGGTCAAGCAAGCCACTACAGCCAACCCAGGCTCAAAGAGAAGGAATGAGTTGCCAGCTTTCCATGGGAGGAGAAGGGAAGGATGGGTGTCCATGTTTAAGCCACCACAGAATCTGAGTGTGTCCTTTTAGTCTTATTGGATCATGCTTCCTAATTCCTATCCCCAGGACAGTCACAGTTGCTAGGAGAAAGCCCCAACGCTGATTGGCCAGGATGAGGTAGGATGCTCCTATGCCCAGCAGGAGGTGACCCAGGAACAAAATCAGAGCCACACTGGGGAGGAGGAGGAGATGCCTGAATGCTGGGTAGACCTCCCACAGAGATGCTCTCCATCTCTGATACTCAGACACGCCACCTACCACATGCTCATTTCTAGAACAATCCAACCATCTTATGGGAGATGATGAAAGGGAGCGAGAATAGGAGTATTAGAATAAGGGAAACCAAGTTAGTGCCTGAAGATATACTTTCACATGTAGAAGAGGCTGCGGGAGAGAAATGTGGGAAACCTCAGGTCGTTTGGCCCATCCTGAGAGCTCGATGAGGGGTCGCCTGTGGACAACATGGGAATATCAGGATCTGAGTATGTCAAGCTCAGGGACCAGCATCAGGGACAAAATCTCTGTCCCACCAGCCCGCCTTCCAGCCTCACAGCTGTCTGGCCTCTTGTCCAGCTGCCCTGTGTCTGTCCTTGTGCTTTTTTTTTTTTTTTTTTTTTTTTTTTTTTGTGGTACTGTGGATTGAACTCAGGGGCATTCTATCTCCGAGCTACACCTCCAGCCCTATTTTTTATTCTTTATTTTGAAACCGGGTCTCACTAAGTTGCAGAGTGCCTCACTAGGTAGCTGAGGCTGGCCGCGAACCCGGATCCTCCGGTCTCATCCTCCCAAATGCTGGGATTACAAGCATGCGCCGCCACGCCCGGCTCTTGTGCTTTTCTTGTCTTGGTGGTTGCTCTGGAGATGAGTAGGGGGGTGGCGGCCTCCTTTGGACTCCTTCGCTCTTGAGGTGGGTTGATTCCTGCACACTCAATCCCGGCTGCTTCCTGACCTGTGTTAATGGGCATCCTTATATATCCTGCCTCCCAGGGAGACCAAGACCTCCTGGGTCCTCCCTCCGCCTCTGCCACGATCTCACATTTCTCCCCCCCCCCCCGCTTTGGTTCTCTCTTTATTCTTTCATCCTTTATCTTTCCTTGGCTTCCTTCCTTCCTATTTTCTTTCCGCTTATTTCCTTTAAACAAACATTTGTCAAGCATGCACTTTATTCTAGACAGCCTAGTAATTGTTTTACACTCTTTTATTTAATCCTTACATACATACACATCAATAATTCTGGGTGGGTTCAGTCACTGCGCCCATTTTAATGGGCATGGAAATTGAGGCTCATCAGAGCTAGAGACTCGGGCAAAACTGAGTCATATTCCAGATCCCACATTCTTCGGCACTCTGTTCTACAGTCTTCCCTCAGTATACAAGGGGAATTGGTTCCAGAACCTTCCACAGATACTAAGATCTGTGGATGCTCAAATCCCTTAGATAAAATAGTGTACCGTCTACATGTAACCTATGTGTGTCCTCCAAGACACTCTAAATCATCTCTAGGTTACTCATCATACCCAATGCAATGTAAATGCCATGTAAATAGTCGGTATACTTAATTATTCAGTGAATAATGACAAGAAAAGAAGAGATCTGAGCATGTTTGGTACAGATGCAGGAATTTTTTCCAATATTTTTCACGCACAGTTGGTTGGATCCATGGATGCAGAATCCATGAATAGAGAGGACCTACAACATTATCTTTTTACACTATCTAATTATACACACATGGACACACACACACACGTACACACTCACACACCTGTTTGGCATACATTTTAATAAAATACTGGCTTCTAAAGTTAAAAAGTGGGCCTAATCCTTGTTTACTCAATTATTTCCACAAACGTATCATTAATAATTAACAACTTCTTTGGATCTGGCACAGTGCTAGGTGTGTAGGAAAATCAGAGAAGCCTGCTCTCATAGATAGTGCACAATTAACCTGATAATCACTAAGTTCTATCATCCACTAGAAATCAATAATGGCTATGGAAAAAGTTGAACCAGATAGAGAGAATCCCCAGGTTGCAATTTTAAACCGGGGCCCGGGATGCTAGGAAGGGATATTTTCCTCTTTCTTTTTTGCATATTTCTACTGCCCAAGTTCAGTATCCCGCTGAATTAGCATGCCACGTGAAGTAAACACTATTTATCGAGGACATGATCCCTTATTTCTGACTTCTAGTTTGCGGCCATCAAAAGGCTTATAAGTCCTTCAAGGACATAGAGAGGAACACTTTCATGTTTTGGTTCCCTGTGCTCCGGCTTGCCTGGGCTGGGCCCAGTCAAGTTGTAGATTTTAGAATAGGAAGGAAGGCGTCCCCACCCTTTCCTCTCCCAGGTGAGTATTGAAAGTCTGGCAATGCGCCACATGGTAAGCTAGAAATGCAGTGTGATTAACACGAAATCAAATGCAGGGCCCACGGAAGTGCACTTCACAGTGACTCAGCCAGGAAGAAGGACAGAAGGTCCCTTTGTGGTTCCCTGGATGGTGATAGAAATTTCTAGATCTCCTACTTTGCCATTAAGTATTATCTTCTGACCATTTTAGATATTTCCTTGATATTGACACTACTGTACCACCACACTTGGCAGCAGTGAAATTGATGGTGCTTTCCAATGGTGCCTTTAATTTTCTCAAAGTTCTGTTGGAACACCAGAGTGCAGGCCAGGCTGTCGCACAGGGAAGGCTTGCTTCCCTTTCTCCTTTTAACTCTTGTCTCTGCTTGTATTGTAGGTTATTGATCTTGGCCGTAGTATCTAAATGTATTTTGTTGAGAACACCTCATATGATTAATTTTTTGAGTGTGTTGTTTTTTTAGTACTGGGAATTGAACCCAGGGGAGTTCTACCTCTGAGCTATACCCCTATCCCTATTTTATTTTTTATTTTGAAACAGTGTCTCACTAAGTTGTTGAGGATCTTGCTAAGTTGCTGAGGCTGGCATTGAACCTTCGATCCTCCTGTCTCAGCCTCCTAAGTACTAGGGGTACAGATGTGTGCCACCATGCCTGGCTCCTTTTGTCCTTTTCTTAAATAAGAGCTTTATTAAGATATTATCCACATTCCACGAAGCTCACCAACACTTGTTATTTCCATGTCATCGTCAAATAGAGATAATTTTACTTCTTTTTTTCCACTGGGTGACTTTATTTAATTTTCTTGTCTACTTGCTTTGACTATGACCTCTAGTACAATATGTAATGGAAGTGGTGAGTGGACATCCTTGTCCTACCCCTGATAAGAAAAATCCAGCCTTGCCATTTAGTATGATGTTAGTTATGGGGATTTTTCATTGCCACTGTCAAGATCAAGAAAATCTACTCCCTTTTCTAGTTTTTTTTTGCGGTACTGGGGATTGAACTTAGGGGCATTCTACCCCCGAGGTATACCCCCAGCCCTATTTTTTATTCTTTATTTTGAAACCGAGTCTCACTAAGTCGCGGAGTGCCTCACTAGGTAGCTGAGGCTGGCCGAAAACCCAGATCCTCCGGTCTCAGCCTCCCGAATGCTGGGATTACAAGCGTGCACCACCACGCCCGGCTTCTAGTTTGTTGAGTGCTTTTATTGTCAAAATATATTGGACTTTGCCAATGCCTTTTCTGTGTCAATTGAAATGATTATGTAGTCTTTTATTTAATTAACTTATTAAATTACATTGATTTTTTATTTGTTAGGCTAACTTTGTATTTCTGATATAAATCTCACTTGGTTGTGTGTATGATCTTTTTATATGTTGTTGAATTCAATTTTCTAGTATTTTATTGAGTTTTCTTAATCTCTATTCATAAGGGATGTTGGCTTGTAATTTCCTTTTCTTGTGATGTCTTTGTCTTATTTTACTATCTGGGTAATACTAGTCTCATAAAATAAGTTGGAAATGGTCCTTCCTCTTCTATTTTTCAAAGGATATGTAAAGGATTAGTGTTAATTCTATAAATGTTGGGTAGCATTCATCCATGAAGTTCTCTGGTCCTGGGCCTGGGTTTCCTTAATGTGTGTCTTTTTTTTCTATTTAAAATTCTTTACTTGTTATAAGTCTATTTAAATATTCTATTTTTGCTTAACTCAAATATCTTTTTGTGTGTGTATGTGTTACTGGGGATTGAACCCAGGAAGATTCTACCCCAGCTCTTTATATTTATTTACAAGCTACACTCCTAGCACTTTTTATTTATTTACATTTATATATTGATTGATTGATAATGGAGATTGAACCCAGGGGCATTCTACCTCTGAGGTACACCCCAGTCTTTTTATTTTTCTTATTTTGAAACAGGGTCTTGCTAGGTTGCTGAGAGTCTCATTACATTGCTGAGACTGTCCTCAAACCTGCAATCCTCCTGTCTCAGCCTCCCAAGTGCTGGGATTACAGGTGTGTGTTACCATACCCAGCTAATAGCTAATAAGTAGGTTAAAGGCCAATTTTTTCTAATGAGTTGTTCTTTCCATTTGAAGTGGCTGCTGTTGACAATATTGAATAGCTAGTGTGGGTTCCAGTAGGAAAACTATGGAATGGGAACCTGTGCTCTTGGGACTGGACTCCATTGTTCCTCATCTGTGCATCTCTGTCTAAATCCCAGTTTCCTCATCTGCAAAACAGGCTTAAATCCATCGTCCTCAAACAGTATGAGGGAATCAGATCCCATCCATCCCATGCCTAGCATATGGTAGATCCTCAATAATAATTATTTATTTGCTTTGTCGATATCTGAGAAGTAGCAACTAGGTGCTGGGTACTCTTCTAGGACTGGAGACACAAAAGAGAACAGAGCCAAAGGAAGTCATTGGTGGTTCCATTTTAATGGGGGAGAGACCAGAATAAACAGAGATATGTTGAAGTGCTTAAGGAGGTCTTCACTCCGACTTTAAATCACCTGAGAAATGGATTCAGGCATGACGAGGGAGGTCCAAAGTTAGATTGCTAATGATCAGGACTGGGTTAGAGGGTCCCACTGGTGTAGGACCAAGTGAATTCACTTGCATGCTCTCTAACCCTTTTTTAGGCAGGTTCTTAGGACAGTCTTCTAAGGGGAAGTTTGGATTTGCAGATACTGAGACTCAGTGTCTGATCCTTACAGCCACTAAATGAGTTAGCTGCTCCAATTCAAGAATTCTGAGACCGTGGCTCCTGTCTACTGGTCAGCTTACTCAGTGAGGGACAGGTAAAGAGTATGGTCTTCAGGATGTCTCAGAATGGGGGGGGGGGTCTCTTATACACATTGAGACAAGAAGAGATGAGAATGTGTCTCCACCCCATCCAGTGCATCATGGATGCATTAGTCAGCTTTTTAGCCACTGTGATCTATCTATCTATCTATCTATCTATCTATCTATCTATCTATCGATATATATTTATTTACATTTCTATTTTTATATATGTATATTTTTTGTGACACTGGAGACCGAACCCAGGGGCATTCTACCTCTGAGCTAAACCCTCAGCCCTATTTTTTTATTCTTTATTTTGAAACAGGCTCTCACTAAATTGCAGAGGGCCTCACTAAGTAGCTGAGGCTGGCTGCAAACCTGTGATTCTCCTGTCTCAGCCTCCCAAATACTGGGATTACAAGTGGGACAGATATTGAAAGTGACTACTGAGGATGTAAACATCCAGGTGGCAGGCCCTTGAGTTTCTGCCATGTTGTAGCCCTGAGCCCATTCTGCATGGCCTCTGAAGCTGTCCTGAGCTTTTGAAGAGTGAAGGCAACTCCTCCAGTGCCTGCCAGGACCCTGATGTCTCTTGCTTCCCTTGATGGATTCCTGTGCTTGCAGCTTCCTGCCCTGGGCAGTCTTGGCCAGGTGGAGGGCTTGGGCAGTGGTCTGGAGATTGAGCAGGTTGATCCCTGATACCCACCAGGTCTTGTTCTTGAATAACCAGACTAATGTCTCATTAGCTTGAAGATCTCCTGAAAGGTAGCTTCCTGGAATTAGCCCTTTACATGCCAGATAAATATTGCTAGTTATCTTGAGTGCTGGGCACCAAGCCAGCCTCACTAAAGTGCGTCAACCAAGTATAGCTGGTTGTCTCCTCTGTGGGCACCTCCTGCAGGGCGCTGACTCCTGTGGAAAGATCCGTGGCTGGTTCCTCTTCCCGGGGAGATCTACAGTTGGCCCTACAAGCAGGTCTCACCTTTCTGGCTTAATTAATTTGTATCAGGGTTAAGAGGGCTATTAGGCTGAACAGAATGATATTTCCTATCTTTCTCCAATAGCCTGGAATGCTGCTAAACCCCACTGTTGGGTGAGCTGCCCTAGGACTACCCACAACTTAGTACTTGTGGCTGCTTTGCTGTGTGACCTTGGGTGAGCCACTTGCCCTGTGTGGGTCTTTCTACCTCTGCAAAATGAAGCATTTCATGAGTTCTTCAAGAATCTGCCTTCTGTTTCTGGGCTGAAGGGACATTTTCATGCTGTTTCGCTTGCTCTAGATTTGGCACCAAGATGCCTTCCAAAATATTTTGTGTATAAGTGGTACAAGGGATTGAACACAGGGGCATTCAACCCTGGAGTTATACCCCCAGCCCTTTAAAAAAAATATTGTTCTTGTATTTTTTTGACACAGGGTCTTGCTAGGTTACTGAGAGTCTCACTAAGTTGCTGAAAGGCTGTCCTTGAATCTGTGATCCTCCTGTCTCAGCCTCCCAAGTACTAGGATTACAGGTGTGTGCCACCATGCCTGGCTCCAAAAAATATTTAACTGAATAAATGAGTGAAAACATGATTGCTTTTGTTCTATCTTATTAGTTATGCCTTTCCTACAGAGCTCAGGGAAGATATTTGTGGCTGATGGCCTCTTTGGAGATGTGTGTATGGAAATGATCTCTTATTTTCCCAAGGAAATAGAGACTCCATGTCTTAGTTAGCATTCTCACTGCTATAATCTAAAAGACTTGAGCACACATCGTAGAGGAAGGAAGACTTATTTGCTCATGATTTCCTTGGAAATTCTTGGGTTTGGTCCATGTAAGGCTTTGCTCTCCCATCATGGCAGCCACAAGCAAGTGAGACAGCAAAGGGAGGAGGAACCATATATCATCCCCAAGGCCTCACTCTTGGGGACCCTTCCTTAGCAACTGAGCCCCGCTCCCAACATTGCTACCTTGTTCCCATGAGGCGTAGGGGCACATTCTATTTCTAAACCATTACAGTTAAGGGCTGACCCAGAACTTGAGGAGCTGGGCCTCTTCCTCCTCTAGCTACCTGGAGCTTCTTCTACTGAGTGCCATCTCTCCAGCTAGGCTGAAGTCTGGCCAGTGAGGAGACCAGCGATAGCAAAGAAAATCCAAGTTTGTGCACTTGGAATGACCAGAGGTCAAAGATGGCCAGGCGACTGCCCATCCTGTGACCTGGGTCAAGTTCTTCCATCTGTCCAGTATTTTCATCTGTGAGGGAGTCAGGGCAATGGGACAGGCTTGGATATGCATGAGAGCATTACGGACTCTCTCTCTCTCTCTCTCTCTCTCTCTCTTCCATACACACACACACATTCCTCTTCTAGCCCCCTAAATGCCCTGGTGAAGGAGGAGGAGATGACCTAAGAGAGGCAGCTGATTTCAGAACCTCCAGCAAACAAAGTTCCAGTGTGCCAGTGAGTGCGTGGTGAGTCTCCTCCTTTCAGGGGGTAGGAGGAGGAGTTGGGTGGGGCACAGGGATCCTCCCAGCACCACTTAATCTCATCTCCCATCTATCTGACCTGCTCCCTGGAGGAAAAGAAATGAACCCAGGGAGAAGGGAGGGCATTGGAGGTGAATGTCTCCACTCCGGTCCTGGGGGATATTTGCATTACAAAGCTTCTTGCAGAATCCAGGTAGGGCTTCCCTGCATGTTGTGTCACCATATTTGATTTTGCTAGCTCTGTGAAAGGGAGAAGGTGTGTTCTGGATGGGTCCTGTGCTCTTTATCTCTTGGATGCGTACTCCTGGGTGTCTGGGCTTCCTGAGGTCACTCTGTTCCCAAGGGAAAATGAGGATCACAGCTGAGCAGAGTCGGAGATGATTGCCACCCCAGCTGCTCCTGCTTCCTCCCATCATCCCCCTGCACAAACTTCTTTTGCATGCCCTCACCTTGGGCTTGGTTGCCTCTGCATCATCCTTTTACCAAACTTCTCTGTTTTCAAAGCAGAAATCCAGCCTGGCTGCCCCAGGAAGCCTTCTTTGACTAAGTGAGTTGGTCACACACCACCGGGTCAGGTGTAAGGGCCTGTGCATCAAGGATAGATGATCTAGTCATCATCAGCTTTGTAACTTGTCCCTTCCTCAGGGAAATCTTCACAAGTCAGACCCTCTTTTTCCCTCTATTATACCTTAGCTTTATGTCTTTCCTTATTCTTTTTGTAGTCCACAAGTACTTAATTTTATTTTTTTCAGGGACAAAGACAGAGGTGACAAGCCTTTAATTTAATCATTCGTGAATTTATTCTGCCTCTCCTACAAGGAAAAGAACCTTATCTTTCATCTTTATAATTATATCCCCAGTGCTTAGCATAGTGCCTTGGTGATTATCGGGTGCTGAAGAGATATTTGTTGAATAAATGAATAAATAAATGAAGGAATGAATGAACAAATGAATGATCATCATTGTTCAGTCTAGAGATAGAAAGCCACCCATTCACATCCATCTTAGAACCTCCAGGACACGCACTATCCTTTTTATGTATCCTAACACCACCAACTTTATCCCCAACGATGCCACAGACCATTAGAAATATTAACCAGACAAAATGATATTGGCTTAGACATGCAGGCTAATTAACGCCACCAGCTTGAGCAGTTTGCTGTCGTATCAAGCATTTGGGTGAAGCTTTGTGAGTGAGATGTCTGGAGAATGATTCCGTATACTTTGGGGAGTGAGTACATTTATCTGCTTACATGAGCCCCATTTATCTGCACCTGCTTTGATCGCAATGCAGTCTTGTCAGTCAAGTTAAACCAAACAATGTTGATGGAGCCACTTTTGAGGGGATTGGAAAAAGAAAGGAGGCTTATGATATACACATACTCCTTGATCCCCGAGAACTTAACGTTTGTTGGCAGAGCCAGAGACGTACATGTCTAAATAACTAATGGTGACAGATAGAATATTCTATATGTCAAGTGAATGGAGTGATAACAATACAAAGGAAGTCTCAAGAAGAAAGCTGTCATTGGGCCCCGGTGACAGGGAAGGAAAGGCTATCCCAGGGAAGCTTAACAAGCCTAGCACCGTCCAAAGAGCATTCCTGGCAGACAGGGTGGTGTCTGCAGTGGTAAGACGTCATCCTGGTGAGAAGTTACAGGAGTCAGAACGAGGGCTGGTAGTAGAATAATGGGAACAGATACTTGTTCCCATTTCAGAAAGACTTTGTGGGGTAGGAAAGAAAAACGAAAAGAAGCCAACATGTTCCTAAGCTTTCAACTCTGATATCTGGGAGACTTAGAAAATTGTAGGCATGGGCAAAGAATCTAGAAAGAAAATAGAATTCGTGGGTGGTGTTTTATTTTGGATCCTTGTTGAATTAGAAGAGCACTTTCTTTTTTTTTTTTTTTTTTTATACTTGGGATCGAAACCAGGAGTATGCTACCTCCAATCTATATCCCTACCTCTGTTTTTATTTTTGTGTTTGTTTATTTGTAAGAGGGTCTTGCCAAGTTACTGAGGGTCTTGCTAAGTTGCTGAGGCTGGCCTGGAACCTGAAATCCTGTCTCAGCCTTCCACATACTGGGATTACAGGCATGTGCCGCCAAGTCAAGCTGAAGGAGCATTTGTGTGTAATTACATTTCGAGTTTATCTTTGGAAACAAAGAGTGAACTGGGAGTCAATAAACAGCAGGTTAATATAATGAGAGCTTAGCTGTGGACAAGCAGGGCTGAATTTCACTGGGGAGTCTCAGCGCAACTGGGCAGAATAAACTTCAGAATCGCCCGACTGAAGAACAGAAAAGATGCAGGGTGCTTGTCTGAAGCCTCTCTTTCCTCATGTGTGAGGGTCCGTCCTGGCGGGAATTGAGCTCTAGGTTTTTCCAAGATGTTTCTGCAAAGGGCTGAGCAAGAAAAAGAAAAGAAAGGGACAAGAGCCGTGGCTGGCTGAGGCAGGAAGCAGCTCCTTGCTGGAACTATCCACTGCGGCTGCCAGGAAACTCCGAGGCTGGGGCACATGGAGTGGGGCTCATGTGCACGGGCAGAGATGCTTGCTCCTGGCCTGAGGTTGAGGGGTGCAGAACATCCAAGGGGGATGTGGGAAGATCCTGAGTGCACAGGATCAGGAGTGAGCCAGGTACCCAACCAGGGCACAGCTGGAAATCGGGGCTGGGATATGTCTGGAAGTTAAGGGGCAGGAGGAGAGCATCATCAGCAAACTGGGCAGAGCCCTAGTGCCTAGCACCGTTCTGTAACAGCACACAGGGAGAGGGGGTTTCAAGTACAAGGAATGTCGTCAAACTGAGAAGGCGGGACCAGCTCCCTGGATTGGGTGATTAGCAGGTCCCAGGGCCCTGGAGAGGCCACTTGTAGAGGTGAGCTAGAGGTAAGAGTCAGAATGTGGGGTCCCCAAAGGCAATTGCTCCCCTGGAGGCGGCAGAGGAATGGGTCCCCTCAGTGAAGTCAGGAGGCTGGAATGGGAGGATGTAGCAAGCTTCAGCTAGGACTCAGCAGTCATCCGATTTCCTGCAGCCGAGGGTTACTAGGAGCAGGAGATGTTTGTAAACACCTGGCCCAGAGCCAGGTTGGGGCTCCGCCAATCCTGTTTATCATCTATGATTGAGAAGTGGGCGTGTTCGAAAGCAGAAAGGGATGGAGAAGGTGGTAGAGAAACCCTGGTCATCTTGTAACATGCAAAGGAAGGAAGAGCTGGACTCCTATCACCCCAGCCTCTCCCATGACCTTGACTGACTTCAGACGGTGGAACGACTCACCCTTCGAATTGTCGAAATTCTAACAGCCTGGCTGACTTTTTCTGAAAGACCTCGGCCACTTTGGCACGCTTGTTCGACTGAATCGTAGCATTGTTTTTTGTTTTGTTTGCGGTACTGGGGATTGAACTCAGGGGCATCTACCTCCGAGCTACACCCCCAGCCCTATTTTTTATTCTTTATTTTGAAACAGGGTCTCACTAAGTTGTGGAGTGCCTCACTAAGTAGCTAAGGCTGGCCGTGAACCCGGATCCTCCGGTCTCAGCCTCCCAAATGCTGGGAATACAAGCGTGCGCCACCATGCCCGGCTGCATTGTTATTATCAATTATTATTTTTGGCTGAAGTCTGTCTGCATCTGCCTGTTGTTTAGTTATCTGAATCTCTGCACCAAGCATGGAAAACCCGGCAATTAAATCCCATCTGTGCACCCTCTTGCCTCTTGAACATAACACACTGTTTTCCCTTTGGCACTTCACTCGGGCACGGCTCCTTTGATAATTCTGGGCATCGGCACCAAGCTCATCTGCATATTTTAACCAGACAACATGCACATCCTGTGATCTGAGACATTCGCACGGTGTGGGGCATCAGGCCAGCCTTGGACTTTGTTGAATTCCCTCCGTATCAAACTGTTTCCAAATGCTCTATCTCCTTTGAACTGGTGGTTTAATGAAAGTTCTCAAAAACACATTGCTAACAAAAAGAGGGAATGTTGTGGAACAAGACAGAGGATATGTTCTACTTGTTTAAAACAAACACTCTGTCCAAGGGGTTTCTGACTTCAGTTTAAAAAAATAATAATAATTGTTTATGTATTTATGCATGCTTGCAACATTAAAAATTAAAAATCACATGCATCGGAAGTTACAGATTCTGATGTTGGGTGTATAGTGGGAGATCCTCCTCCTCCTCCTCCTCCTCCTCCTCCTTCTCCTCCTCCTCCTTTTCCTCCTCCTCCTCCTCCTCCTCCTCCTTTTCCTCCTTTTCCTTCTCCTTCTCCTTCATTTCCTCCTCTTCCACCTGCTTCTCCTCTTCATCCTCTTCCTTCCTTTCTCCTTCTTCTCCGCCTCCTTCTACTCCTCCTCTTCCTCCTTTTCCTTTTCCTTCCTTTCTCCTCCTCTTTCTTCTCTTCTTCCTCCTCTTCTTTCTCCTCCTCCTTTGCCTCTTCATCCTCTTCCTTCCTTTCTCCTTCTTCTCTGCCTCCTTCTACTCCTCCTCCTCTTCTTCCTCTTCCTCTGTTTCCTTTTCCTTCCTTTCTCCTCCTCCTCCTTGTTCTCTTCTTCCTCTCCTCCCCTTTCCTCCTCCTCCTCTTCCTCCTTCTCCTCCTCCTCCTTTTCCTCCTCCTCCTCCTCCTTCTCTTCCTTCTTTGCAGTGTTGGGGATCAAACCTAGGGCCTCATGCATGCTCAACAGTTTTCTGTTGCCGAGCTGTATGCCCCAGTGGAGATTTTACATTTTTAATCAGGTCTCAGGTGGGAACTGATGCTGTAGAAACTCTTTGTGATGATGGAAACCCACATACGCTCTGTTGGATCCATTCCTCACTCCATCTGACCAGGGGGAGCAGGAAAAAGAAGGGCTCCATGGGCAGGTAGGGGCAGAAGGAAGGTAGAAGAGCCGGGCTCACTGGATCACTAGCATTTATTGAGACCTGTTGTTGGTGAGACATCATGTGGGGGCTTTTATATCTGTCCAACGTCCAACTGCTCCTTCTTTTATTTCATTTATTTATTTATTTATTTTTGGTACTGGGGATTGAACCCAGGGGCATTCTACCTCTGAGCTATGCCCCCAGCCTCTCCTTTTTCTTATTTTCATTTTGAAACAGGGTCTCCCTATGTTGCTGAGGGTCTTGCTAAATTTACTAAGGCTAACCTGGAACCTGTGATCCTGTCTCAGCCTCCCAAGTACTGGGATTACAAGTGTGGGCCACCATACCTGGCTGCATTTGTGTGTGTGGGGGGGGAGTGGTTCTGGGAATTGAACCGAGGGGGTGTCCTATCTCTGGGCTACACCCCCAGCACTGTTTTATTTTGAAGCAAGGTCTTGCTAACTTGCTGAGGCTGGCCTCAAACCTGTGAGCCTCCTGTCTCAGCCCAGGATTACAGGTATGCATCACCACATCCTGCTCCAACTGCATTCTTGTACCAGCTTATGTAGAGCCTGTGTCCTTCCTGGAAGGAACCTCGGAGCAGCAGGTGCAATGGTGTAAGGAGATCCAGCCCTCGCTGCTGGGAAGTGTACAGGCATTTACCTGGACTTGTACAGTGGGGGGAGGAGGTGCTTCTGAGAGAGGGCTCTGGGTTGGAACCCCGGCTCTACCATGCAAGGTGCTTCATCATTTTCAATTTTGCTTTCTTTCTCTCTAACCTGCGGTTAATAACAGGAGCTCCTGTTGGTATCTTGAGTGATGACGGGACATGGAATCCTGTAAATGTTCAGGGCAGAGCCTGACGCACGGCAATCTCTCAGGTTATGGTGTCACCTGTAAAGACAGGTGTGTGCTGGGGCCTAGAACTCCACACACCACTGTTAATTCCCAAACACCTCAGGACAGGAGGGTCATGACGAACAGGAATCCAATGCACGTTCTCAAGAAACTTTGTCTAGAAAGGGACACAGTGTGCTCACAACTTCAGTAGAGTTCTTTCAGGTAGTGGACATCTGAGAAGGCTTCCTGGAAGAGGTTGTGTGTGAAAGACAGGCAGAAGAGGCGACAACACTCCACAAGTAGAGGGGAAGGGTGTTCTGGGTAGAGGAGGCCCCGGGAGTCACAGCTGGGGCTGGAGAAGCTGGCTGGCCATTTGAAAACCAACAGCAAATATTCCATCAGCCTGCAGCCTGGCTGCTTTGTTGATAAACCTGGGAGATGAGGATGAAAAGTGAGATTAAGGCCAGACCGTGGGAGGCTTTGATGCTGGGTCATCAATCTGACATGTGATTTTGCGGGCAATGAAAGGCTTCTGGAGGTATTTTTTTTCTCTACAACTTTTGTTTATTTGAAACTGAAATTTAATATGCTAATTTTAAACTTAATGTGGAATGGGAGAGGTTCAAGAGTAGCTAAGAAAATCCTTCTTTTCTTGGTACTGGGAATTGAACCCAGGGGTATTGTACCTCTGAGGTATACCCTTAGCCCTTTTTAAAACATTAAATTTTGAAACAGGGTCTTACTAAGTTTCTGAGGGTCTTGCTAAGTTGCTGAGGCTGGCCTCCAACCTGCGATCAGCCTCCCAAGTAGTGGGGTGGCAGGTGTGTGCCACCACACCTGGATAGCCAAGAAACTCTTGAAGAAGAAAAAGTAGGAGAGATGTCCTACTGGATATTAAGGTATAAGAAATATATTTAAATTAAGACCACATGATCATGGTCTAGACTTAGAAGTCACGAACCTACCCCCAATGTTCAAGAACTTGACACAGGAGAGAGATGACATTGCAATTGCTTTTCCACTTTTTTTCCACATTTCAAACTTTAAATAACACTTCCATTTTGGAACAGATTTACAGAACATTACAAAGATCTAACCCACACCTACCCTTACTGCTAGCATATTCTGTTAGTGTGCTACATTTGTGAGTTAGAAATCAATGTCCATACATGAGCTGAAGTCCATACCTCATTCCTATTTCCTAGATTTTAATCTAACGTCCTTTTTCTGATCCAGGATTCCATCCAGAATACCACATTTAGTCACCGTGACTTCTTGGGCCCCCCTGGGTTGCCACAGATTTGTAGACTTTCCTTGTTTCTGATGACCTTGGCAGTTTTGAGGGATACTCATCAGGGATTTTGCAGGTAGTCCCCCCCCCACACTGGAATTTGTCTGATCCCTTTCTTGTTGATGAGATGGTAAGGGGGTTCTCTTTCTTTGGAAGGAAGTCACCATGTACAGCATCTACGTGAGAAGTGGGGCACTGTACCCTACCCACCCCCACGAGGGCAGGTACTCACATACACTTTGGGAATTACTCTGCACAGGAAGTTTGTTTATTCTCTCCTGTGTATTTACTTATCCAGCCACTTAAATATATCAGTATGGGCCCATGAATATTCATTTTATATTTTGGATTATGATGTAAGACTACTTTACTTATGTTGCTGTTCAAATCATTCCCCAACTTTGGCCATTAGAAGCTCTTTGCCATATTCTCACCATTATGGGGTGTGTGTGTGTGTGTGTGTGTGTGTGTGTGTGTGTGTGTGTACATGTGCATTTTAGCGTTTTTTCACTTTCTGAAACCTGACTACAAGATATTATAGGCTTATCATCTCATATATTTCCTTCCTTCCTTCCTTCCTTCCTTCCTTCCTTCCTTCCTTCCTTCCTTCCTTCCTTCCTTTTGTCTTTCACAGTACTGGGGATTGAACCCAGAGGTGCTTGCCCCTGAGCTATATCACAGCCCTTTTTTACCCTTTATTTTGAGACATGGTCTCACTAAGTTGCCCAGGCTGGCCTCAAACGTACCATTTTTCTGCCTCGGTTTCCCAAGTCACTGGGAATAGGGGTGTGTACCATCATGCCTGGTGCATTCTCTTGTATATTTCTTGCCCTCCATCCTAGAATCAACCATATCTCCAAGCACCCCTGCTTCCTTTTATTGGACAATGGTATTCCTTTTCTGGAAACAGTGAGCCGGGCATGGTGGCACACTCTTGTAATCCCAGCATTTGGGAGGCTGAGACTGGAGGATCCGGGTTCGTGGCCAGCCTCAGCTACCTAGCGAGGCCCTCTGCAACTTAGTGAGACCCTGTTTCAAAAATAAAGAATAAAAAATAGGGCTGGGGGTATAGCTCGGAGGTAGAATGCCCCCCTGAGTTCAATCCCCATTGCTGCAAAATAAATAAATAAATAAAATAGAAAGAAAGAAACAGTGGTCAAACCACTTAGAACGGGCACAAAGTCAACCACAGCAGCAGGTGGAAAATAGACCCTTGCGCTTAGAGGAAACGGAGGCACCCCTCACCAGCCAGCCACTTTCTCTCTTCCCTGACCCCAGCTCCCTCCCCTGGGGGAACATGCCCAGGTGCCTCCTCTGACTTTAAATGTGGGTGCCTTTTCCCGAAGGCTGCTTCCTCTTCTGAAGCCCCACTGTGGCCACAAGAAAGAGACATTCCTTCTACCACAGTGCTTTGTGGTTTCATCTCACATTATCTGTGCTTGTGGGTGACACCGGGGCAGCAAGGCATAGAAGGCCCGTCACGGGTTGAACTGTGTCTCCCTCCAATGTGCGGAAGTCCTGATCTCCTGTACTCAGAATGTAACCTTATTCGGAAATAGGGTCACTGCGAATGTAGCCCTTTAAAATGCAGTCCTACTGGAGTAGGGCCCTTAACCCCACTGAACTGGTGTCCTTATAAAAATAACACATGGCAAGAGATGGAGACAGCAGAGTGAAGGTGTGTGCAAAGATGCAGGGAGATGGTTGTGTGAACCAGGAGATGGGGGTGGTGGTGCATCAGGAACACCACCATAGCCAGCAACAGCCAGCATCTGCAGAGGCACCCCACAGATTCTCCCCCACAGCCCTAGAAGAAGGAACCAACCCTGCTGGCACCTTGGCCTTGGACCTCCACCCTGCAGAACTGTGAGAAAACACATTCCTGTTGTTCTAAGCGCCCCGGTCCAGGGCACTTTGTTCCAGGACTCCAGGAAAGAATTCCCGGAGCCTTAACTTGTCCGCTTCAGGAATACCCATCCGGTTTCCCCCGACAGCGCTCCTCTCTGCTTTCTGTTCTTGCTGTGTTTGTGTATCTTGGTTTGCCTGTCTGCTACCCACTCTTTCTGGGCTCGGTTCAGACCCCAGCCCTCCGGATGTCCCCAACCAGGGTTAGTGCCTTGGCTCACACAGTGTATCCACACCCATATCCTGAGGCTCTTTCCCCCTCTTGCAGACTGGGAGGTGCTGGAGGAAGGGCTCTCACCTTCCTGACCCAGTGTCTGCAGGCGAGCTCAGCGGCAGGTGTTTAATGAACAAGAAGATGTGCGCAGAAACCAAAGGTGGAATCAGCAGCTCCGGAATTTTAGCCTAGGCAGGTCTCAGGGTGGCAGCTGGCTTGGGGAAGGGTTTCAGGAAGCCAAGTGTGCTTTGCAGGTAAGCGTAAGGAAACGTCAGCCTTTCCGATTAAAGAAGGCGAGATCCAGCCACCCTGCGCGGTGGCCCCAGGTGCAGCGGTCCAGGCAGGTGCCCACCACCACATCCCTGCGGAGGCAGGTCCTGGCATCCCTATCTGTGCCGGATGAAGAATCCAGGCGTACACGGTCGCCCACCTCTCCGGGAAGGCCACACAGCGGGTTAGTAGTCTTGCGGGGACTGCAGCTCAACTGGATTTGACTCCAGCCAGGGATACCAAGGTGTGTGGTCCAGGGTGGAGCTCGCAGGCTGAGGTGACCCACCTTATGCGCAGACTAGACCCAGCAAAATTGGCGACCGGACAGTAATCCCAGCCTTGTCCAGGGAAGACAGGCGCGAAGAAGGACAGGTGCTCTGGGCAGACAGAACTACAACTCCCAGGAAGCCGCTAGGCCCCGCCCCCAGCCGTCCGCCCCGCCCCCGATGCCCAACTAGTATAAATAGGCCGAATGGCCCGGGCGCCCGCGGAGCGCAGAGGCGGCGGCGCCGGGCAGGGTGATTCGGTCCTTGCAGCCGGTATCTGCGGCTCCGCGCTCTTCTCCCGCGGATCTTCCACTCGGGGGTCGCTTATCCTCCCCAACCCGGGAGAGGATTTGCGGCTGGCGCGTTTCTGGACTTGGCTGAAGGGTTTACTCGGTGTGGATCGTGGGTTGGCGCTGGCTATCTGCGCCAAGGATCTGAGTCCGGGAATGTGCGCTTTCCCGGCGCCGGGAAGCGGGATGCACTCCTCGGGGTGCCCGAGATGCCCGAGTCCCGCCCGTGGCGCGCGCCCACCCCCGGGGACGGCGAGGCGGCCCCTCGGGAACCCGGGACGCGAGCTCCCCAGCCTCCTCCGCGGGTCGGCGGCGCAGAAGCTGGCTGTGCTTTCGGCCTCCGAAGGAGCGTGGGGGAAAGGGCATGGGGGCCCCTCGCGTGGATTACTTGGCGTGTATCAACTGGGCTGCGAAGACCCTTGACCTGGTCTCCACCCGTGGATGGATTCCTTCCACCTAATCGCTGATCGCTGGTCTGGAGGTAAGTTTCCCTGCAACTCCAGGGAGGCGATTTGGTTTGCGCCCGGCTTCCTCCTCGTGTGGCTTTTACTAGTTGCTTCTCGGAGGTCATTTTAGTCATCCCTCTGCCTCCAGGCGGAGCTTATTCGCCCAGGTTGCAGTGACGGCGATCACCCCTATCCTGGGCGTTCCTGGTCTTCCTCCTTCGGCCTCTAGCGCTGCGGAGCAGAGGAGTCCTAGGGACCCGCGTCTCCGCGTCCCCCCCGTGGCGCTTGAGCTGGCTCCCTCTCTCTGGTCGCCCTCCAGGGCCCGTTACTTGGTGAACGGCGTCTCTCCTAGGAGCTCCAGTCGTCTGTCCACTGGCGATCCGGGGTGCTGCTGGGGCGCCCCGTTTAGAGTCCGCCGCTGTGAGGCGGATCGCTGGGGCTAGGAGGGGGCAGGAGCGTTGGTTGAAAGGTTTTACTGAAAGGACTGGGCCAGCATTTGTGGAAGCCAGGATGGGTTTGATCAAGGCGTGGGCAGGCTTCCTGAATGGACGGAAGGTGGCAGGAATTGGACCCAGCGCCTTCTCCTGCCACCAATCTTTTCCCTCTTCCTTCCTCCGGTGCAACTTGTTAGTAGAAGAGGTTTCTCGACCCACCAACGTGGGAGAGGGATTGAGACCACCTGTGTGCCTACAGATTCCTTCTCTCCTTGTTTGTTTGTGTCTACCCGATTTGGGGGGGGCAGCTAGGTGCCTGTCATTCTGTAGATATGGCATAGATGTTTGTTGAATGAATTAATAACTCTGCCCTTGCTATACAGGTAAACCAAGCTCCTCCTCTTCCTTCTCCCACCTTGGCACCCGTCTTTAACTCCAAGACCCTGCTCCTGAAGATGGTTTCTGGGGATGCTTTCCCAGAGGGAGGATTCCCCCATCCCTCCATAGCCCTAGGTTCTCCTGTGGAACCTGAGGTGGGCCACTTCCCACCCGGAAGCCTCTCCTCCATGGAAAGCTAGCAGTGGTCAGGACTCTTCCTGGTCAGTGCTCGGTGGTCCAGTTGCTGCTGGAATAAGCGCCCGCTCAGGAAGGGAGAGAGGGCCAGGAAGCAGAGACAGGGAAAATGGTGAGTTTTATTGGGGTGACACCGCCACCCCTTTCTCAGGAAGCTGAGGCCCTGGGCTGCCCTTGGCCCCACCTGGTCTCCAAAGTTGCCCAAGGTGGTGTCTCTGTACACTTCCCTAAATCCTCTATCTCCTCAGCGCCCTGCTCAGCCTGACCTCGGGAGAGGAACTACTGACACTGTCCCACTGACCCATACATAGGTCACCCATATGACCCACGGCACTGCCTCTCCAACATCCCTTCTCTTTCCCTGATAGAAAACTACAAAAGGTGCAAAAAACAGAAAAAAAAATATCCAGTTACCATGGTAATGCTGGCAATTAGGGGTATTTCCCCACAGGTGAAATCCTGCAATATGCCTAACTTTGTTCCTGTCCCCCCCCCTTAATTTTATTGATTGTATCTCCCATATAATGAATCCACAATACTGTATTCTGCTGCAGGCATGGGCCCGTAATTCGCTTGATAATTCCCCTACTGTTTGGACACAGAGCTATTTCCAGACTTTTACCCTTAGAAATACTGCAGTCCTAGCCGGGCGTAGCGGCACACGCTTGTCATCCCAGTACTTGGGAGGTTGAGACAGGAGGATCCGAGTTTGTGGTCAGCCTCAGCTACTTAGTGAGGCCCTCTGCAACTTAGTGAGACCCTGTTTCAAGAAGTAAAAGAATAAAAAAATAGGACTAGGGGTGTAGCTGGGAGGTAGAATGCCCCTGGGTTCAATCCCCAGTCCCCCCCCCCCCCCCCCCCAAAAAAAAAGAAAAGAAAAGAAAAAAGAAAGAAAGCAATACTGCAGTCCTTTTATACATACGGGTTTGTTTGCATTTGGGATGGTGTCCTATGGAAAATCCCCAGATATTTCTCTCTTTTTTGCTCTAAGTCGACCTGGGCTGAAGTCAGAGTACGTCTATTGGTGGATGTTTCTGAGGTGGTCTTAGAGGCAAAGGCTGCCCATTTATCCGTCTGACAGTCCTGTGTCTTGGAGAGGGGACTCAGGCGCAGGGTAAATGACTGCTGAGTGAACTCAGGCTTTTGTCCAATTCTCTTTTTCCCCTGATCAAAGAGTTGATCAGCATTGGTATGATGAATAACCTAAAATTTGCCTTCAGGACTGTGATGTGAATCGCTTTAGCAATACTGTAGATTAGGGTTTATTGGGCAGCTAGATTAAAAATGTTATCTTTTTTTTAAGAAAAGTTTGGTTTTGATATGAATTTGGGTTTACAGGAAAGTTGCAGAAACAGTACCTAGAAGAATTCCCCTGTATCCTTTACCTAGCTTCCTCACTTGCTAACATCTGGCTTATCCATGGCATAGCGACCAGGCACAGAACCTCAACACCAATACAGTGCTTATGACTTGTCTGCAGGCCTTATTCTTATTCCTCCAGTTGTCCCATGAATATCCTTCTCTGGTGCAGGGTCTAGTCCCCGGTCCTTCAATGCTATCTCATAAAAGCGAGAGGGCCACGGCAGACGGTCTCTATTCCAGTGAAGGTTTAAAATTGAGACGGCCTCTCTACCTTCCTCCCCAAGTTAACTTGCCTCCTCCTGCATGGTAGCTGAATTGCACCCAA
Organism: Graphiurus murinus; assembly: GCA_004027655.1. Taxonomy (NCBI): domain Eukaryota; kingdom Metazoa; phylum Chordata; class Mammalia; order Rodentia; family Gliridae; genus Graphiurus; species Graphiurus murinus. The sequence continues at coordinate 109,813 of PVLC010002539.1, forward strand.
CCTGGGGCCCGGAGGAGCCCTCACCAGAAATGATCAAACCATCGCTATGTCCCTCCCCAATCCTCCATGGGGAATGTGGTTGAGTAAAAATCGGGTTATTACCCAATCTGCCCCAACACGTCTCCAGGGAGGGGGCAGGGAGCTGGGTGTCATCCGGTGTGCGTGAGAGCAGGCTGCTGAGACACCGTTCGCGGTTGACAAGCTCACCCTGCAGGTGTGTCAGGGTGCTCAGCGTGCAAACCCAGCCGGTGCCCCACTTCCTGGTCATCTGGGCAGAGCTACAGGAACTCGGGTTCTTGCTCTTGTCTCGGAATGAATTGAGGGTATTGTCAAGTCATCTTGGGTGGAGAAATGAGTCCCCCCCACTTTTCTTTAGGGGACTCATTTCTCCATAGGGAATTTGGTGTGAGGAGAGCCAGGCTGTGGGGGTTTGAGGAGACAGCTCATGTGGATGGAGGCTGGCCCAGAGTCTTCGCATAAAAAGAGTGCACGAGTTCAGAACACGCAAGCATTTGCTCGGCCAGCTGCAGCCTAAATCGAACCTTGAAGCCTATCTGGCCACAAAGTGCCCATTTGCTTCCTCTGGGACGCCCTCCTGGTTTATCCCACCTGGTCTCCTGCTCTCTACCCAGAGAGTCTGAGCCTTTGGTCCTTCATGCATGTGGATTAGTGCTTGGGCCTCTTTTCCAGGGCAGAGTGGTTGTCTGCAGAGCATGTAGGTGCTATTTTCTTGGGGTCAAGAAATCTCCAGTTAACTTAAATCTCAACAGAACACCCTCCTGACATCCAGGTAGTCTGTTGCTATTAGGATCTGGCTGTCTGGACTTGATTTTTTTTCTCTCCCTTTCTGAGCACTCCTGCCTTCCCACCGGAGCTCTGTAGCTTGTCATTGGGAAAAGGTCCATTTCTCCCCTCTGTCCTCCTGTGTAGCACAGAGTTGTCGGGGACCAAGCAGCTCCGGTGACAATCACAACAGGAAGTGTTGGGAGAGGGCTTCTGGCGATGTGGTGACTAAACACACGTTTTGGAATGTGGGCGCTGTTGTCTGCACCTGCCTGGTCGTCCGTCTGCTCAGAGACTGCTCCTGAGCGCTCCCTTCCCAGAAGCCTCAGCTCTTCCCAGAAGCCTCAGCTCTTCTCAGATTGACATCCACTTTGAGACTGCTCCCATATTTTGACTGTGATTTGCATAAGCATGAGTTGCTTGGAGAACGTGATAAAAATGAAGGTGCCTAGCCAGCTCACCTTTAGGGATTTCCCTTTTGATTTGCCTTGGGCTGGCTAGGCTGCCTGGGAGCTTGCATTCTTGACATGCTCCCCAGACCATTCTGATAGAGGTGGGCACTTTAGGAAACCGGGAGTTGACCGATTCTTGGCCAGCTAAAACCTAAATAGAACCTTTCTCTTTTGGAACGTACCAAACTACCAAGCTCACTTTCTCTCTTCCAGGAAGCCTTCCAAGCTTACTCCCTCCTGGCTTGGCCTGGATACCCCTTTGCACTTACATGCAAGGCATTTACCTAAACCTCTTGAAATCAGGTGCCCTTTGTCCTGGGTTAAGACCATCACCATGGAGCAGGTGGGGTCTTGCACACCAAGTTAGCATTCTCTCTTCCTGTGATGGATGCGTGCAGTTCACTTCACAGGAGGAGAGGAATGATCATGCATGGATTTCTTCCTTTCAACTATTGCCATGAGCTAAGGGCGTCCTTTTCAAAACCAAGAGGCCTCCCTTGCTTTACAGACTGGGGCGGGGGAGGGGGAAGAAGCCTTTACAAATCCAATCTGGGTTGATTACCCGATATCCAAAAGGCCTGGAGGAGCCCAGCAACCTGGAAGAATGCTGAGATGGCTAGTTTGTGTCCAAGAATTCTTTCTGTAACTGTGAATCATCACCTCCTCCCATATTTGGTGTGTTGGTACAGGTTTTTGCAAGGAAGTCTGGAGGCCAGGTGTCTTTGTGTGTGGTGGAACAGAAGTGGCGGGGTTTGGGCCGCTGACACAGTTCTGTAGTTCCTTAGGGCTCTGGCTTTCAATCCGATCCCTCAGCTCTGTGAGCGCACCCTGCCCCGTGGTTTGGAAGATGCTGAACACTAGGGTCTCATTTTAATGGTTTTTTCAGATCCATTTCTTTTGCCTAAAAAGTAGGTCATTGGACTCGTTTTTCTTTAGCGATTTACTTGGCTTCCACTGGACTGAGAAAGAAGCCCGCGTAGGAGCCTGGGTCAGGAGGGACCTTCCCTGTCTGACCAGCAAGCCCATCTGGCGGCTGCTTAGGGATTTCAGGATATGATTTCGGAGCCATTGGAAAGGGGAAGTATTTTCTTTCCCTAATTAGAGACGCATTTCCAGTCATGTGCTGGTAGAATTCTTCTTTCCTTAATTCTGCAAGTATTGAGTACCTGCTGGATGCTGGCTTAGCCATCGGTGCAACCTCTTTGCTTCTGGTGGTCTTTGGTGCCAGTCTGAAGGTGACCTTCAGGATGGAGCGACCTTGGCTGAGGAGTGTCTCCACCCTGCTTTATGCACAAAGATGGAGATGTCTGAGATGGCTGCCCTATTACGGGGACAACTTCAGACTGGGGAGTGAAACCCTCAGGACCTTTCAAGTGACAATTATTGTGTCTTCAGATGTGTCTTCCTCGCTTAATTAATTTTAAAAAATTGAGCTGGAGGCGAGTGTGGTGGCGCACACCTGTACTCTTAGTACTTGGGAAGCTGAGACAAGATGATCACAATTTTGAGACCAACCTCAGCAACTTAGTGAGATTCTCAGCAACTTAGTGAGACCCTGTTTCAAAATAAAAAAATAGAGCCGGACGTGGTGGCCCATGCTTGTAATCCCAGCATTTGGGAGGCTGAGACCGGAGGATCCGGGTTTTCGGCCAGCCTCAGCTACCTAGTGAGGCATTCCACAACTTAGTGAGACCCTTTTTCAAAATAAAGAATAAAAAAATAGGGCTGGGGGTGTAGCTCAGAGGTAAAATGCTCCTGAGTTCAATCCCTGGTACCGCAAAAATAAATAAATAAATAAATAAATAAATAAATAAATAAATAAATAAATACATTAAAAAAAAATAGGACTGGAGTGTAGCTCAGAGGTATGATGCCCCTGCGTTCAGTCCCTAGTTCCACATACACAAAAATATTGAGACCATTTTCTTATTATGATAAAATATATGCAGCATAAAATGTACCGTCTGCACCATTTTTTGTTGTGGTGGTGGTAGTGGGGATTGAACCCAGGGGCATTCTACCTCTGAGCTACACCCCCAGCCCTATTTTTTATTCTTTATTTTGAAATAGGGTCTCACTAAGTTGCAGAGGGCCTCACTAAGTAGCTGAGGCTGACCT